>CAUYON010158241.1:0-13445 GCA_963573935.1 Arctocebus calabarensis | reverse complement strand
CACAACTCACAGCAAACTCCAATTCCTGGGCTCAAGCAAGTCTCTTGCCTCCTCCTCCCAAGTAGCTGGGACCACAGGCACCTGCCACAACACCCAGCCATTTTTTGGTTGCAGCCATCATTGTTGTTTGGCAGGCCCGGCCTGGATTCGAACCCGCCAGATCAGGTGTACGTGGCTGATGCCTTAGCCCGTTGAGCTACAGGCGCCAAGCCTTGAGTCAATTTTTGTAAGTGTTGAGGGGTGTGGGTTCAATTCCAGTCTTTTACCTGTGGTTATGCTATTCTCCCAGCACCATTTATTGAATGAGGTTCTTTTCACCAGTGTATGTTCTTGTTTGGTTTATCAAATATCAGGTGGCTGTCAGATGTTAGTTTTGTTTCATGGTTTTCTATTCTGTTCCAAATGTCAATGTCTCTATTTTTGTGCCAATACCATGCTGTTTTGATCACTGTGGCCTTGTAGTATAGTCAAAAGTCTGGTAGGGTGATACCCCTGGTTTTGTTTTTATTACTAAGAACTATATGGGGTTTCTTCTGGTTCCATACAAAATAAAGAATTATTTTTTCCAAATCTGAAAGTGTGATGATGATATTTAAATGGGGGATTGCATTGAATCTGTAGATTGGATAGAATAGACATTTGCTTTGTATAGAATAGACATTTTTACAGTGTTGATTCTTCTCACCCATGCTATTTCTCTTCTTAGGGTTTCATAATTTTCTTTGCAGAGGTCCTTCACCTCTTTTGTTAGTTGTATTCCTAAGTATTTCATTTTTTTTTTTTTTTGGAGGTACTGTGAAGGGAATGGTGTCGTTGATTAGCTTCTCATCTTGGCTGTTATTGGCATATACAAAGGCTACTTATTTGTGGACATTGACTTTTATATCCTGAGACATTATTGTGTTTTTTGAGCACTTCCAGGAGTGTTGGGTTTGAGTCTTTGGGGTTCTCTAAGTATAAGATCATATCGTCAGCAAAGAGCAAGAGCTTGACCTCCTCTGTGCCCTTTTAGATGCCCTTTATTTCCTTCTCTTACCTGACTGTATTGGCTAGAATTTCCAGCACTATGTTGAATAATGTGCTGATAGAGGACAACCTTATCTGGTTCAAGTTCTAAGTGGAAAAGCTTTCAATTTTACTCCATTCTGTATAATATTAGCTGTGGGTTTGTCGTAGATGGTTTTGATCAGTTTAAGAAATGTGTTACCTATGCCTGTCTTCTTAAGTATTCTAATTAGAAAAGGATGCTGAATTTTATCAAATGCCTTTTCTATATCTATTGAGAGGATCATATGGTCTTTGATTTTGCTTCTGTTGATATGGTGGATTATGTTCATGGACTTGCACATATTAAACTAGCCTTGCTTCAGCCAGCCTGTGCCTCTTTAGTGGTGAATTCAACCCATTGACATTTATTGAGAGAATTGATAAGTGTGGTAGAGCTCTTTCCATCTTATTTTGTGAAAGTCCATTGTGTAATTTTATTCTTTGCACCATTGTGGAAGCTAAGTTTTGACCTTTAGCTTCTGGTGTTTACTTAGTTGGGGCGTCCTTGTGATGGGGGTCTCAGTGTTGAGAATAGGTGTATTTCTTGTAGAGCTGGTCTTATTGTAGCGAATTTCCTCAGTGTTTGTATATCTGCAATAGATTTGATTTCTCCATCAATTTTGAAACTTAGTTTAGCAGGATATAGAATTCTGGGCTGACTATAAGAATTTTGAAGGTGGATGACCATGCTCTCCTACCTTGGAAGGTTTTAGTTAAAAGTCAGCTGTCATCCTAATGGCTCTGCCTCTGTAGGTCAGTTGGTGTTTAGTCCTGACTGCTTGCAGTATTTTTTCTTTCGTCTTGACTTTGGACAGGTTCATTACAATGTGTCTTGCTTGGAGAGGCTTTGTTTCATCTCAGATGACCCAGGGTTCTATATCCATCTGAAAGGAGCATGTCAGGATCTTTAGTGAAACTTGAGAGATTTTCATTTATGATAGTCTCCAGTAGGGCTTCCATTCCTTTGGGATAATCTTCTTCGCCATCAGGGTTCCTTATTATTTGTATGTTTGAATATTTTGTGGAATCTCATAGTTCGCTAAGTGACCATTCTGCTTTCTCGCTCTTCTTTTCTGCCTCTTTGACTACTTGAGTTAACTTGTAAACTTTATCCTCTTGCCCTGAGGTTCTTTCTTCTCCATGGTCTAGCCTATTTTTGATACTTCTCCATATTTCTCGTCCAACTTTCGCTTTTGTCTTTACATTTTATCATCCATTCCTTTTATTGTCTTTATCATCCATATTTTATATTCCCTTTCAGTCAAATCCATTAATTCTTTTTTTTGAGACAGCTCCTCAAGCTATCACCCTGGATAGAGTGCCGTGGCATCACAGCTCACAGCAACCTCCAATTCCTGGGCTCAAGTGAGTCTCCTGCCTCCGCCTTCCAAGTAGCTGGGACTACAGGCACCCGCCACAACGCCCAGCCATTTTTTGGTTGCAGCCGTCATTGTTGTCTGGCAGGCCGGGGCTGGATTCGAACCCACCAGCTCAAGTGTACGTGGCTGGTGCCTTAACCCCTTGAGCCACAGGCGCCGAGCCCATTAATTCTTTATAGATGGAGTCTTCTGCAGTAGCTGTCTTATGGGTAGTTGCCCTTTTTTGGTTTTTCACGTTGCCCAAATTTTTCTATTGGTTCCTCAGGTGTTCTTTTTTCTTGTTCACCTCCTTGTCCTTCTTTTTCCTTCTCACTTCCTCCTTTGCTTCAAATTACTTTGTCTCAGAGCATGACCAAAAATACAGGAGTCCTTGCTCTGATGATTCAGATTTCCACTGCTCCTGATCACATGTTGTATACGGCTCACCACCTTGCTGTGCTCCCTGAGCTTTGACTTCAGGTGAGGTTCTCTTTTTCTCCAGTCATACTGGGAGAGCTCAGCTCAGTGATTCTTCTGGTCCACCATGTTGCTCTGCTCCTTGAGTTATGTGTTCTCTTTGCTTACCACAAATGGCTTCTAGTGAAAATATATTCCAGTGATATGTTTCCTTATCAGGACCTTTATTACCGGGGTAAAAAATAAGAGCTGTAGAAACTTAGACTCTGTATGGTCTACTGCCTACTCGAAGCTCCATTTATATTTCTGGAAGACATCAGAAATGGAACATGTCTAAAACTGAACTACTTATCTTTCTCCTCAAACTTGCTGTAACTTCCCATCTCAATTACTATCAACCCAATCCACTGGTTGCTCTGGCGAAATACTTTAAAGTCATTAATTACCTGGGGTTTTCACTCAAACCCCACATTCTTGCCATCAGGCAATTGTGCTGGTTGAGTACATGCACCCACACACACATTAGTTGTTGGAGTCATGAGGAACTGCTAGAGGCTGGTTGGATTCTTCAGCCAGTTCTCACACTCTTGCATAGATTATTACAATCATCTCCTTGCTGGTGTTGCTACTTCCACCTTGCCCTTCTATAATATTCTTAAGACAACATCCAGGGTTACCTTCCAAAAATATAAGTAGGGGAGGGAGAGAGCAAGATGGTGGCTGAGTAACAGCTTCTTTGTGAATGGGCACAGTGAGATTGGGGAGAGAAGACTCTAGGCATCTCTGGCTTATGGGCTTTGCCCAAAAATATAAGTGAAATCCTCTCCTCCATCTAGTCAGAACCTTGCAGGCCCCTTGGGCACATCGAGCCACCTTGCCCCCACACCTCTTTCTTTATACCCTTCCCAACACATTCTTGACATTTTTACAGGCAGTCCTTAGGTTACCAATGAGATAGGTTTTATAGGTTTGTTCTTAAGATGAATTTGCATGTATGTAGCACCAGGTCCCTGTTACCTGCAATAGCCTCCACTCACATTCATAAGTGCGAATAGTATATCAGTCGGATACTTGGGTGCTTACTATAATACCGCCATTTGTAAGTTCAAGTTATGCATAAGTTGGATGTTGGTAATTCGGAGACTGCCTAAATCTTAAGCTTTGAAAAAAAGAAGAAAGGCTTTAGGTTCCTAGCTTTAATTACAAATATTAGCCATTTGCATTTCCTTTCTGCTGTCATGATTGTTCTGTCTTGTCCTCTGTCCATTTAAGCATGAAGATATCTCCTTTTTAAGTAATATGCAAGTAAGTGCCTTTTGTAAATTAAAGAAATGAACCTTTTGTTGAAAATATTTTTCTGAGCCTGTACTTTACTCGTCATTTATTTTTGTGTTGTTTTGAGATATGTGGGGGTCTCCATTTTTAGGTATCAAATCTGTTGTTTTGTAGTGTCTTCTTCCCTGGGAAAAAGCATTAGAAAAGCTTTATATCTTTTTCTTTTTAAATTTTTTAAAATTTTATTATTTTGCAAAAATAAAAAAAGATGTGCAGTGGAAAGAAGTGAGTGCCCATGCTCTGTTGGTGGAATGCAAGCTAGCACAACCTCCATGAAAAGCAGCATAAAGATTATCAAGGAGCTCAAAGGGGGTCCATCATTTGATCCAGCAATCCCACCACCTGGCATCTACCAGAAGGGAAAGAAATTACTGCATCAAAAAGGTGCTCACACTCAAATGTCTCTCACAATCACAAAGATGCAGAATCAACCCAAAGGCCCATCAGTCAATAAGTGAGCAAAGAAAACACTATGTATAGAGTAGAACCTCCGTAGCTGTCCACCTCTCTTTATTGACCATCTCCTTAAGTTGAACTAATTCTCATGGACTGGACATGCACCATGTGTGTGGGTCAGTATGGTAGGCCTGGTTCCTTATGTTGACCACCTCTACATGTTGACCAGTTTGTTATGGTCCCTTAGGTGGTCCACTTAGAGAGGTTCTGCTGTAGATGCCATGAAAGTTCTACTGAACCATAAAAATATGATAAAACAATGTCCTTTGCAGCAACTGGGATGAAACCGATGAATAGAAGACCAACTTGTAAGTGCAAGCTAATCTGTGGCTATGAAAGGTCTCAGAGATTGGACATTGGAGACTCAAAAGTGGCGAAGATGGAAGGGAAATGAGGGACAAATAATTTCCCTTGAATACAGTGTACCCTATTCAGGGGATGGACATACTAAAAGCCCAGACTTCACCTAGTGATAAATTACAATTTATCCATGTAACAGATAATCTCTTTATAATCCTAAATCTACTGAAACAAAAACTTGGAAACAAAAAAACGCTGGAGGCATCACACTTCTTGATTTCTCTGCACATTGCAAAAATACTTAACCTAATAATCAAAGCAGTTTGGTGCTGGCATAAAGACAGAAAACTAGATTCAGGAAACAGAATGTAGCACAGATACAGATCCTTCATATATGTGCTAAAATGCAGGGTTATTTGCACACCCATCTTCTTTGCAGTATTATTTACAAAATTCAGTAATCAAATGCAACCCAAACTTTAGAGTATAAACATAATAAATAAAATATTATTCAGCTTTTTAAAAACAGAAAATTTTGGAACATTTACAATAAAGATTAGTCTTGATGATATAATGCTAAATAAAATAAGCCAGCCACAGACCATTACTGCGTATTTCCACTTCTTTTAAATATCTAAAGTAGTTACACTTTTAGAAACAGAAGATAAAATGGTGTTTGTCAGGAGTCAAAAAGACCTTACATCTTAATATGAAGATACTTTTAAGAAAATGTGAGGTGATGACTAAATTTAATTTGACTCCAAATTGTTATCTTGCTATCCCTGGCTTATTTTGAAATGCTACTCTTATAAATGGCTTAGTTCTTTTGTATTTGTGTTTGTTTCTGCTTTACTAGCCTGTTCTATTTTTAGATCCACACCCTTTTAAGTGTCTCCCTATGTACTTTGACACCTGAGCACACAATTCACTCCTTTTTTAAAAGGGACAATTTTGGTTCTTTTTAACAGTTTACTTTTTTATATGAAACTGAGAATCATTTTCGAAGTTCTTTCAAAAAACTGGGATTTTACCTAGAGCTGCATTGTATTTGTGGATGTGTTTGGGTAGACACCTCTGTCTTATTTAGTCCTCTCATCCAAAGATGTATCTTAGATTCTAAGGTCATTTGCTAACACTTGAAGGCAGGAGGGTTTACAGCACTAGATAGTACAAATCAATATGAATCCAAATTCAGAAATACTAAAATATGGAGAAAAAAGAAACTCCTCTTTTTTTATTTGCTTATATTTTTTTATTTCTTGGTAAAATATAGTTTAAAAAATTAGATTTATACTTTACTTTCTTTGAATGTTCCTTCCTAGGTGTTCTTAGCTGCTAGATTTTTAGTTTCTTTCAAATAGTTCCATTTCTCAACATTGTTCTTTTTATTTCTACTTGTACTCAAACAGCTATTTTTTCATGTAACTATGTTGTCTTGCATTAGTTCTTCTATGGTATTGAGAGTAAAAAGCGAAAAATTCTGAAATTTACTTCCCCCGGCTCCCCCGCCCCAAACAGACATTCATTTGCCTCTCAGTAGTATTTTCCATTTTTTAGTTGGGGGGTTTCAACAATTTCACTGTTGTTATTTTCCTTCTGTTCATTACAGAAGGAAAGAAAAGTACCTAACTAAGAAAAGTACCTTTAATCATAGTATTTGCTCATATGTAGGCTGCATGTTATTTACTGGAATCTGCATTGTCCGCAGGCTTGATGTTACAGACCTCCTGTATGCTTTTGTGATTTCCAGTAATTAACAGATAGGAGAACCTCTATAAGTTGGCCACCCTCGAGACTGTAACAAACTAGTCAATATACAGAGGTGGTTGCCATAAAGAACTGGGCTTCCTGTACTGACACCTACATGTGGTGCGTGTCCAGTCTGTGATAATTAGGCCACCTTAAGGAGGTGATCAGCTGTGGAAGTTATACTGTTTACGTATCTCCCATCTGACTCTGCTGTTTATGTGGAGGGTTCATCTGCTCTGAGATGATATTTTCTGGTCCCACTTCCTATATTTTGTAAAAGTTTATAATTTATTTATATATTCAACTTGTGTTCAACTGAGTGTCTATTATTTATAGAAAACATTAGGCTTTGTTCCAGGCATAAAGCTGACATGGTCCTTTCTGTTATTAGACTTAATGCCTATTGGGTAATGGGAAGGCAGGCAATAATCACGAATTTTATTTAAAAACTATAAAATTGCTTTTAGTGAGTGCTACAAATGAAAGGAACCTGCTACTGTTTGAATTTGTTAAAGGAATAAAAGTGATACGGAAACTGAAATCCTAAAGATGATTGGGGGGAGTTTACTGGGTATATAGGAAAGGGAAGAGGATTCTAGGCAGAGTGAATAATATATGAAAAGCTCTATGTCAGGAGGAAGCGTGGTGTAGAAAAACTGAGAGCCCAGTGACTGGACAGAGACAGAGGGGGAGTGTTAAGTGAGAAGAGGCTGGAGAAGATGGTGGAGCTTAGACATGAGTGGTCTCATAGGCTCTATTAACAGTTTATTTTATTTTATTATAAAGCATTAGAAAACCATTGTTGTGCTTTGGTGGAGAGAGATACTTAATCAGATTCGTTATTTGAGCCAGAATGAGATCAGAGAGAATGGTCAAGAGGCTTTTGTTGTATTCTGGAGTCTAGGCAAAAAGTGATGATGGCCTGTACCTGGGGCTGCTTGGTGTATATGTGGGAGAGGAGTTAGCAAATGTGAGAGACATGTCATGAGTTCAGTGTTGGGCACTTTGAGGTGCCTCCAGTACATAGCCAAGAGGAAGGTCGAGTGGACAGATGAATGTGTGGGTCTGGAGGTTAACGTTGAGAAATATGTTGCAGACAGAAAGTTAAGAATCCTCTGCATAGAGATAATTATAGCTGTAGACACTCCAGTGAAATTAAACGTCCTAGGACCAGCCTGGAAGAACTACACCATTTAGTGTCAGGTAGAGAAGGAGGACCTTGCAGAGGACATGAAGAAGAAAATCAGGATATCACATAAATTGAAGAGTATTTTTTAAGGAGGGGGTGGTAAATAGTGTAAAACTGGTGTCATAAAGTCACATGAGCTGAAGACTGGAAAAGTCTTCCAGTCTCGAATGAGGAAGATGATGAAGAAACTATTGGTGAACTTATAAGGCACTGTTTGGGTGGTCTGTTGAGTGAGGAAGCATTCCCAAAGGCAAGATGTCATTAACATAGAATTAACATAAGGGGCACCTCAGGAACTGTGCGGCCAGCACAGCAGCCCCCAGAATCCAGCTGGGGCCAGGGGTGAGAGCACCCTGGAGCAGTGTCCCAGCTCTGTCCAGGCTTAGTCTGTCTAACTGCTCATCCTTAAAGCTGAGTTCCCAAGCATACGGGAATTATGATGTCGAGAATCTGTGTCTTTGTGACATTTGGTCTTCCCTGTCCAGCATGGGTCATGGTTCCTTTCTCAATTGTCAGTCTTCTGAGTCCTTTCTCTCTTGACATTTTCATCTCTTTGTTCTTTGCTTCTGTCACCTGTGTGAGTGTGGCAGGCTCACTCTGCCTGTGACTCACTGGCTTAACTTTCTAGAGGTGGGTTTTGTTCTTTAATATTTCTAGTGCTGATTTCTGTTCTGCAATTGTGTTATTAATGTGTTCCTATTTTTTAGCTCTCTGTTGACATCTTGTATGCTTCAGCCAGCTGTATTTCCTTTGACCTTTGATGTCAGCCTTTATGATCTGAATGTTGTAAGTAGAAGTAAAGTTGATTTTAAAAATTATATATGTATTCCCAGGCACTTTCTAAAAACCAAGGTAAGGAAAAGAGTATAATAAGTTGAAGAACGGAATCCAAAAGCAAGGTAAATGCTTAGTGGTACATCTAAAATCCTGCACTGTTGCTGTCATTGCTACAACCTGGCCACTTTAAGCAACCCGGTAATCAAAGTGAAGATGGAAAATCATGATTTTTAACAGTTGCCATGTCCTGATAGAGAAGCTGGACACCATTGTGGCTAAGAATGTAGGTTTGAGTTCCGTTTTTCGCTGCCTGTAGTTGTGTGACATGGGGCAGATTACTTAGCAATTGAGTTTTGATTTCTTCATCTGTAAAATGGAGATGTTAATAATAGTATCATCCTATATCATTGGAGATGGGTAAATAAGACATTTCTACTCTTACAACCTAGTGGGAAATGTAAGCTATATAAACAGATAGATACAGTTCAGGATAGAAAATAGGACATACAAAGTGACATAGGATATTATACAGGTAGAAGGAAGATTTTCTCTAGCTTGTGTGGTAGAAAGAGTAGATGAATCCATCTAGAGGAGGTGGTTCATGTTAGCCCAAGTATGTAGGTCCTACAGGATTTAAAGATGGAGAGAGGAAGACTCTAGTTAGAATAAATAAATAACCTGAGCCCAAACAGGGAAGCTAGAAAGCACACACATGTGCACGTATGTGGTGCGGAGGGGCCTGGAACGTCAGGTTGCAGACGGAAGTTGTTGGCCATGAGGCCCTCGTGTGGAGTGTCATAATTGCCCAGCCTACAGAGCCCAGAGATGATACTGCAGGAAAGTGGGAGTCCTTGAAGCCTGGAGGCATGTTGACCTTGTAGGCTGTTACTACCACAACCCCAGCAACTAGAGGAAGTGTGAAATCAGAAATGATAGAGATAATACAGAAAAGGAAGTAGATTTGAGAAAAAAATTGTTGGCCTAGGTGTCAGATACCACTTTGAGGTAAGTGTCCTCTTTGTAAAAAACACATAAGGTTGCAAAATCTTCAACGTGGTACAGCGATCCTGCCAGCCAGTTAATGAATTGGTATTTAGTGTCTGTGATCTTACTAAACCTTTGTTTGCCTACTTATAGTTTATCAACATTTGCTCTGTTAAATTTCTTCAAAAATAGGGAAATCAAGAGACATTTCATACAATTGTATATAAGATTCTGGAGAGAGAAATTTTTTTTATGCTTGCTATTAAAAGACTGCCAGTGCTTTTTCATAACATTGATAAAATGTTTTTGTTTGTTTTGTAAGAAATGCTGAATTTTCTGTTTGAATTTTTGGTTCTTGCTAATTCTTTAGCTAATTAATTCCCTACCTTTTGAAATTCCCTAAGAATTTCAAGAATCTTAAAATTTGGTTAGGTTACAAGTGAAACAGATTTAGTTGGCTAAAGATAATTTCTTGTAAATTTTTATTCTTATTTGAAACCAGTATGGTTGTTATGGCACCACAGACTTTTTTAGTTGTGGATCCAAAGACAGTGAGTCATGTCAATGGAGAATAAACTGACCTGCTGCTGTTCTTTTTGGTTGTATTTCTTTCTATAAATATTTCTGTCAGCACTCTTTCAATTTTGAAGGGGGAGCTGGGGTGAGATGATAAAGGGTCTGCTTCTTGTGTCATTGTGGGTATCTTTGAACTATTATGAAAATTGATTTCTAAGTAGAAATTCATCATTATCAGATGTGTAGATGTATGGCTAAAATATGCCATATATTTTAGAGGCTTCTACTTTTTCTCTATCCATATGTGATTCTCTTTAGTAAAGCATGTTCCTAATAATTCACTTCCGTCTTCCCTAACTTGATAGTAGGAGGATTCTTTTGGGAATAGTATCGATCTCTACAGCAGCTGTACTAATGCTACACACCTTAGGCAAGGAGCCACCATATTTCTGCATCTGCCACTGGCCCTGTGTTCCCCACCCCTCATTTTTTGTATTTCCTGTTTCTCGGTCAAGTGGGTTATACTTTGACCATTTTGCCCTGGGTGCAGCATGCAAACCTGCCAGACCTATGCCTTGCTGACTCACAGCCCTTTTCTCTCTCTAGCTTGGTTATTCTCCAAATAGCCATAATCATTATGATGATGTTGATGATGATGATGATGATGATATACACTTTATACACATCATCTCATTTTATCTTCATAGCCATCTTGTAAGCAGGGTATTGTTATCACTGTCTGACTGATGAGAAGTCCAGTGAATTGCCTGAGTCATTCTGGGTTTCCCTGACTCCTGAGCCCCTACTCCCTTTAGGTTTTGCGAGGAAGGTTTTGGGATCCAGGAACAATTGGCAGAGAGTGAGGGCAAGTTTGGAATGTTCCTGGGGCATGTGCACTTGCCTCTTTATGCCTCTTCGTGGGTAGCATGTGCCAATTCAGGGTGGGAAGGAAGGAGAACTGGTGTGAAACATGCAGTGGAAATTTGGTCTGTGATGTCACAAGGTCACCCTTTGGGCTAACAAGTCTATTCTGCTCAGACTCCAGTCGGCCATATTGGTTCCACTGGTTTCCACCAGTTGCTGTTTTAGAAATGGAGGGGTTTCAACAAACTCTTTATCTGTCATCCTATAAGACAAGCTCTAGAATTCCTGGTAATCACCAGTTTCTTTTTAACCTGTGGAGCATAGTTTCAGCAGTTGGGATTCTCCAAGGAAGAAACATGCCCTTGGCCAACTGAAAGAAGTCCTGCCAGTTGGTGAATGGTGGTAGGGCCTCCGAGACCTGGCTTGCTCATGGCTGCAAAATACATTGTCCAGTCTTTCAGGCATCACAGATGCCAAGTTACTCTCCAACTTATTGGCCAAAATACTTTTGCTTCAATAAACCACATGAATTTAATTTCGTTTATAATGCATCTGCCAGAAATCAAGTAAATCTTACCCATACCCAAATAAAATAGATAATATTTCTTAGTGCTTGCCTTAAAGGAGTTGCATCTACACATAGTCTGTCTGGTTTAAAAATGGTTTAAGAGCAGAAACCAAGCCAAGCCCGCCCTGGGGAAAAAAAAAAAATACAAATAAACAAACAAACCACCCAGCACCTGAGAGCTGGATGTGGAGAGAGAGCTAGGAGTGACAGCGATTATATAATGCCTTATATTTTTAGAGCACTTTAAAAGTCACAGAGCTATTTCACATACAGCCTCTTTGATCTTCCCACAATTCCTTGTGTACATGGATCAGCAGGAGGTCACTCACTATAAGAGCACAGATTAGGAAACTGAGGCTCAGAGGTATAACACCTTTCCTCATTACTAAAGATTAAACTCAGAATTCTGATTTCTTCTGTCATTAAACTTACTGACTTTTCTACCAACTCATGCAGTAAACTTTTGAGTTGGGAAGTGATCGCTTTAGAATTTTTTTTAATTGCATTTTCACGGTGCGTCATAGTGAATCTAGATTCCAAAATGATAAACCTTTTCTCAGCAGTGTTAATATTCAATAATTTTCATAAGACCATTTAAGAAAATGGACTCATTATGGATGATCTTATTGATGCATGAGCTGTGAAAATGAACACTTTTTTAAAGATTTCAGGATTTTGTTTTTCCCAGTATGGATAAAGTAGCCCAGAGCATGATTGAAACACATGAAACTAATTTGTCTGATTAGAAAGAAAAATTTATACTAATCATAAAATTAGGATGGCAGTTTATAATGAAAAGCATTAAATAGAGAATGTAAATGTTATTTCTGTGGTTTATTTAGTATTACATTTTAATGTAAATAGTGTATCCCAAGGAAACTGTGAAATTGATTAATAAATTCACTCTTCTCCAGTGTTAGGCAATGTGAGACGGAGTCAGCCAGGGCCAGGAAGAAGCATTCTCCTGCTCACGGGGCATGGAAGGGCTACCACTTTGGGAACAACAGGTGCATGCAATTTATGTTCAAGCATAGTTTAAGTATCTTTAATCAGTTGTTTTAAGTCAAACCATATGATGTTCAGACATAGACATTTTTCGTCTCAGCATCAAGCACTTTTCCCTTTTCTCAGTGCTTGGTATTGGTAGTACCCAGCTGTGAAACTAGCTTTGCCTTTTGTTACTTAAAAGCAGATAAAATGTTTACAACAGTTACAGTTGATTGCATGGTGGTTAGTTTCAGATTTCTCACTCCTTGTCAAGGTGATGGCGGGTCTCTAAAGAATAAATCAGGTTGCCTGACTCTTGTTTTCTACTCGGTTCAGCTATAAATAGGTTAGTTGTTGCATCAAATATCACAGGGTGACCACTCTGTAATACTTTTTTTTATGGAAATAAAGTATTGCTTCATCCCTTTGACTTGGCACAAAATTTGTGAATTGTAAACAAGTACTTCAGAGAGGTTCACATGTAGAGTCTATTACACTTTAGTGCCATTTTATCAAAGATAGAGAGGGTAGTTTTAATGACATGGACCTATATCCTAAGCATATTCCGCAATAATGGAATATGTGGAAGCATTAAGGCTGGAACATATTCTTCTTAGCAAAGTATCTCAAGAATGGAAGAAAAAGTATCCAATGTACTCAGCCCTAATATGAAGCTAATGTATAGCTTTCATATGAAGGATAAAACCACATTATAGCACAGGAACACTGTGATAGGGTAATGGGTGGGGTGGGCTGGGGGGAGGATGGGTAGAAGGAGGGCAATTAGTGGGAACACACCTACGGTGCATCTTAGCAGGGTACTGGCGAAACTTATTAAAGGTAGAGTATTAATGTCTTTATATAGTGATCAAGGAAATGCCATGAAGGATATCTGTAA
>CAUYON010158239.1:0-17281 GCA_963573935.1 Arctocebus calabarensis | reverse complement strand
GCCCTTTATTTCCTTGTCTTGCCTAATTGTATTGGCTAGAACTTCCAGCACTGAATAGTAGTGGCGATAGAGGACAACTTTGTCTGGTTCCAATTCTAAGTGGAAAAGCTTTTGGTTTTACTCCATTTAGCCAAATATTAGGCATGAGTTTGTCACAGATAGCTTTGATCAGTTTAAGAAATGTGCCACCTATGCCTATACTCTTCAGTGTTCTAATTAGAAAAGGATAATGAGTTTTATCGAATGCTTTTTCTGTATCTATTGAGAGGATCATATGGTCTTTATTTTTGCTTCTTTTGATATGGTGAATAATATTTATGGACTTGCACATGTTAAACTAGCCTTGCATCCCTGGGATGAAACCTACTTTATTATGATGTATGACTTTTTTGATGATAAGTTGTAATCTATTGGCTAGAATTTTGTTGAGAATTTTTGCTTATAAATTCATTAGTGAAATTGGTCTGAAGTTCTCCTTTTTTAGTTGGGTCCTTTCCTGGTTTTGGTATGACAGTGATGTTTGCTTTGTAGAACGTGTTGGGAAAGATTCCTTCCTCCTCAATTTTTTGGAATAATTTCTGCAGAGCAAGAATAAGCTCTTCTTTGGAGATTTGATAGAATTCTGGTGTGAAGCCATCTGGACCAGGGCATTTTTTTGTTGGGAGCTTTTTTTATTGTTTCTTTGATCTCAGTGCTTGAAATTGGTCTGTTTAGGAGATCTATTTCTTCCTGGCTAGGTCTAGGGAGAGGTTGTGATTCCAAATATTGATCCATTTCCTTCACATTGTTAAATTTCTGGGCATAGAGTTTCTTATAGTATTGAGAGATAATCTCTTGTATCTCTGTGGCATCTGTTATCATTCCTCCTTTATCATTTCTGATTGAGGTTACTAGAGATTTTACTTTTCTATTTCTAGTTAGTCTGGCAAAAGGTTCATCTATTTTATTTATTTTTTCAAAAAACCAACTCCTTGTTTCATTAATTTTCTGAATGATTCTTTTGTTTTCAGTTTCATTAATCTCTGATTTAATTTTGGATATTTCTTTTCTTCTACTGAATTTAGACTTAGATTGTTCTTCTATTTCCAATTCCATAAGATGGCTTGTGATTTTGTTGATGTGCTTTCTGTTTTTTGAATGTCAGCATCTAAAGCGATAAATTTTCCTCTCAGGACTGCTTTTGCTGTATCCCACAGGATTTGGTATCTTGTGTCTTCATTGTTGTTATGCTCAAGGAAGTTAATGATTTCCCCTTTTATTTCTTCCTAGACCCAACTGTCATTCACCATAAGGTTTTTTGATTTCCATGCCTTTGTGTGGGGTTGAATGTTTTTGTTGGAGGTGAGTTCCACCTTTAATGCCTTGTGGTCTGAGAAGATACAAAGTAAAATTTCAATTCTTTTGATTCTGTTGAGGTTTGTTTTGTGTCCTAGGATATGATTAATTTTGGAGAATGTTCCATGGGGCTATGAGAAGAGTATATATTCTCTAGCTTTGGGATGAAGTGTTCTATATACGTCTATCAAGCACAGTTTTTCTAGGGTCTCATTTAAGTACCTTATATCTTTGTTTAATTTCTGTTTAGAGGATCTGTCCAGCTCTGTAAGAGAAGTGTTAAAGTCCTCTGTTATTATGGTATTATAGGATATCATATTGCTCAGACTGAGTAAGGTCTGTTTCAAGAATCTGGGAGCATTTAAGTTGGGTGCATAAATATTTGAAATTAAAATGTCTTCTTGTTATAGTTTACCCTTGACCAATATGAAGTATCCATCTTCATCTGTTTTGACTTTAGTTGCTTTAAATCCAGATGTATCTGAAAATAAGATTGCAACCCTCTTTTCTTCTGAATTCCATTTGCCTGAAAAATTGTCTTCCAACCCTTAACTCTGAGTTTTAATTTGTCTTTTGAGGCTAGGTGTGTTTCCTGCAGTGGAAATGGATGGGTTCGTATTTTTTAATCCAATCAGCCAATCTATGACTCTTCAGTGGGGATTTTAAGCCATTAACATTTATTGAGATAATTGATAGGTGTGGTAGCATTCTATTCAATGTATTTTGTGAAATTCCATTGTTTAGTTTTATCTTTTGCATCATTGTGGAAGCTAGGTTCTGTCTTTTAATTTCTAGGTGCTTACTTTGCTGGTAGTCCCTTGTGATGGTCAGTGTGTAGAACAGGTTGAAGTATTTCCTGTAGAGCTGGTCTTGTGGCAAATTTCCTCAATGTTTGCGTATCAGTAAAAGATTTGATTTCTCCGTCAATTTTAAAGTTTAGCTTAGCAGGATATAGGATTTTGGGTTGAAAATTGATTTGTTTAAGTACATTAAAGGTAGATGACCATTGTCTTCTGGCTTGAAAAGTTTCATTACAGAAGTCTGCCATCAACCTGATGGATTTTGCCCATAGGACAATTAGTGCTTACTCCTGGAAGTTTGTAGAATATTTACTTTTGTCTTGACTTTGGACAGGTTTATCACAATGTGTCTTAGAGAAGCTCTATTTGAGTTGAGGTGACCTGGAGTCCAATATCCCTCAAAGGAGTATGTCAGAATCTTTGGTGATGTTTGGGAAATTTTCATTTATAATATTCTCTAGTATGGCTTCCATTCCTCTGGGGCATTCCTCTTCTCCTTCTGGGATACCTATAACTCGTATGTTTGCACACTTCATAAAATCCCATAATTCTGTCAGTGAACATTTTGCTTTCTCTCTTTTTTTCTGCCTCTTTAACTATCTGAGTTATCTCAAGAGCTCTGTCCTATACCTCTGAGATTCTTTCTTTTTCATGGTCTAATCTGTTCTTGATACTTTCTATTGTATCTTTAAGTTCCCCAGTTGACTGCTTCAATTCCTTCAGCTCTGCTATTTCCTTTCTGTATTCTTCCTATCATTCATCTCTTATTTGATTCTGTTTTTGGATTTCCTTTTGGTTATTTTCCAGTTTCTCAGCAATTTCCTTCATTGTTTTCAGCATCTGTATTTTAAATTCCCTTTCTGTAATTTTTAACATTTCTTTATAGGTGGAATCCTCTGCAGTAGCTACCCTATGGTCCCTTGGGGGTGCAATTCGCTCTGGACTTGTTTTTCATGTTGCCAGGATTTTTCTGCTGATTCTTCCTCATGAGTGTTTTCTTTTATCTGTTTCCTTGCCCTAATTTTCCTTTCACTTTCTTTTCTTCTTTAAGTTACCGTGCCTCTGACCTAAGATTTCGATGAATCTTTTTGGTACAAAATTAAAAGGATGCAAAGACTGAAGAGCAAGAAGGAAAAAAAGAAAGAGAAAAGAGAGGGCATGAGCAAAAGGGAACATTGACAAAAAGAAGAGAGGCACAGAAAGAGGGAGACAGGAGTAATAAAGGTGTACAGTAGGGTACTTTGACCCACATCTTAAAAATCCCCAACCTCTGAGGGTGCTGGGTTGGGCAGTTTACTTGAGGTCAGCTGCTCTTTGCCAGCCTGAGCAGACATGGTATCCCACTTCCACCAAATAGAGAGGAAAAACGAAAATACTATAAATCAAACCAAAACAAACAAACAGAAAACCTTACAGGATAAAATTGGGGGAAAAACCAAATAACAGGGGCAGTAACACTAGCAAAACTGAAGTTCTTATTATTAAAGGAGGCAACAATGGAAAATTATATTTACACTAAAAAATGAAGAAAGAAAAAGAGAAAAAAAGAAAAATCAAGGGAGGAAATGTTGAAATATATATTTTTTAAAAACCCAAGAAAAAGCAGTATATGTATGTGTGTGTGTGTGTGTGTGCACATGTGTGTATATTATAAATATATATATATCTTGCTGAATATTGTTTGGGCAATGGCAGCAGATGATCTTCTGGGATATGAGATGCTAATCACAATGCTGATACAGCTCTATGAGTTGGAGACTGGGAGCCTCTGCTGATGACTTCTTTGCCCTCAAACCCTGTAGGGTTGAAAGCCTAAATCTCTCCTCAGCCTGCTTAAAAGACACTTTAAACCAGTGGTTCTCAACCTATGGATTGCAACCCACAAGAACTGTATTAAAGGGTTGCAGCATTAGGAAGTTTGAGAACCACTGCTTTAAACTGTTAACCTTGGCTAAGCAGAGGCTTTCCCAGGAAAGCACTTATCGCAGAGATCTCTCCTGAAGTGGCTGCCCACTTATCTGGTGTGCCAAAACTGGCCTCACTCTATGCCCCTGAGGGCTGAGGCTGTAAGCTCCACTTTTCCCCAGTGTCTCAGTCCTGGCGTTTGGCACTGCTCATAGTCCCTAGATCACTCACCCAAGGTCTCCCAGCCCGAGCCTCACTCTGTGACCCTGAGGATGGAGCCTGCAGGTAGCTCTCCTACAATGGCTGTGCGCAGCCCACAGCTGAACAATGTTAGCTCTGTTCTAGCCCAGTGGCTTAGTCCTGGACCCTGGACAATGCTTAAAGTCACTTGCACTTTCACCCAAGTTCTCCCAAAGTAATGCAACTGAGTGCCCAAGTCTAAAACAACCAAACAACCCACTGAGAAGGACTTCCCTGTCTGCAATCTCGCTGCTGTTGTAGCTACAGCTGTGGTAGCTTCAAACCAAACACAACCACTTGCCACTTCTCCACTGCTTTTGTCCTCCTCCTGGGATCCAGAAATCTCTCACTGTCTCCCTGCATTCCCAAAGGGATGTTTCTGGGCAGAACCCACAAGCCATAGGTGCCTGGAGTCTTCTCTCCCCAATCTCACCGTGCCCAGTTGCAAAGAAGCTGTTACTTGGCCACCATCTTACTCCAGAATCAGTTCCTCTCTTTTTCTTTGCAATTGTTAGGAAAGAGCTCCTAGCACATTTATTTCTTTAGCTTGTACTCACTGCACACACAGTGTAGGATCTAAAGTTGGTGCAGGTGGCAAATGTCACTGTTTCGTCCTCCCAGGCTGAAGAAAAGGGTGCCACCGGCCACTGGGGTCCAGGCTGATAACAACAGTTTGCTTCTTCCTCCATCTTCAGAGTGTTTGGTAGAGGATATCCTACTTAGAGCTTGGTCTGTTCTCTCACCTGGAGGTGGGCATCTGTCCCACAGTCTTGCTTCTGCTACAATGATCTTCTCTGTGTATGTGTGTGGGGGGAGGCAGCGGTGGCCAAGGAAATGTGCAGCTGCCAGAGTGGTCATGCAGAGCCCTCACGGCATCAGGGCATGTGGTCACAACCTTGTCAACTGAAAGAGGAAAGGAGGCTCCTAGCACTGAAATTATTGCCTCAAATGGCCCGGAGCTGCTGAGGAGCCCACAATTAAATGCAGCACCCTATCTTCTGTGCCTGCCGGCCTGCCTAGCAGCCAGCACGGGGTGACATCTGCCTCTGCCTGTTGGCAGCTCGTTCCTAGTGGCCTTTTTTGGTCCCTATGCCAGGGAAACACACATAGGCAGATTCACTCTGGTTCCCGCTGCTGCGTGTGCTGCCTGTGGTGCTCACTGCTCGGCTGCTGTGCATCCCTCAGTGCTCCAGCCGTTCCCTCCTTCAGCCTTGTTCCTGGGCAGTGATCACAGAGGACAGGCCACCCGGCAAACCCTTGTGGTTCCTTGATGGCTCTAGGGGGGAACTATAAGGCACACAGTTCAGTCGGCCCCTGAGACCACACGTCCTTGTCAGGAGCAGCTCACACCTGCCTCTTTGGAGCCCCCTTTCTGCCTTGCCTCCCCATGCAGCCCCACACCCCTTGCACTAGCCCCCAGGCTCTGGCTCTGATAAGTGTTTGTCAGTAGGGGCTAGCGCGGACAACTGGCTTCTTCTTGGGTGGAAGCGGCCCAGAATGTTAAGCCTTTGTTGAGTCTTTTAGCATAATATTATTTTACATCTATTTGTTAAGTTAAAAATGAACATAAGCTAGGAACTTTTGGGGGGTATCTTAATTTTTTCTGCTGCCTAACAGCCATCTAAGAATGATTATAAAATTTATACCCATGGCAAATAGAGCCCACCTGTCTGTGGCTACAAAGAGTGGCTGCCAAAACCAGCACTGTCCTGAACAGAGCTCTGTTCACAGGGACTACAAGTTGCATTTGGTTGAACACCAGGTGTTTACTATAATTAAGACCAGTACAGAATTACACTATTTGAATTTCACACACACCTTCACCTCACTTGCAAATGCCTTCACCTGTGAGTAGTCCCAAGTTCAGTTGTGAGCAAGGTGCCCTGGGACCGTGTTCTCCTGAAAATAAGGTCCCCTAGGAGTATGTAAATAAGGTCCCCTAGTGTATATACATATGTGTGTGTGTGTGTGTTCCCAAAGGAGTGTGCTCACAGACAGCTGAGTTCCCAGGATTGAGAATATACATATATAGCTGTGAGCACACTCCCCTAGGAGCACAGTCCCCTAGGAGCTCAGTTCCCTGGGAGCACAGTTCCTTAGGAACACAGTCCCCTGGGAGCTCCGCCCCCTGGGAGCACAGTCCCCTGGGAGCTCAGTCCCTTGAGAGCTCAGTCCCCTGGGAACACAGTCTCCTGAGAGCTCAATCCCCTAGGAGCTCAGTACCCTGGGAATATACTCCCCTGGGGGTAAAATCTTCTGGGAACTCAGTCCATTGGGAGCATGGACTAGAGGGAGGGGCGTGGACTCCAAGCAGCTGTTCTCTGAGGTAAGAAACATCAACAACACTGGGATGACTGTGCCCTCCTTTCAGGGGATGCACTGGGATCAGCAGGGCCCTCCCCTCATTGAAAGGCAGCAATACCAACCTGCCAGTCTGGCCACTTCCAGTTTGATCTATTTTTCTTCTCACAAACTCAGCAAAATGGAATCACAGTCCTCCTTCTGGTCACTCAATTGTCTACTTGGATCTGCTCCCCAGAAGGTGGACGATGTATTCTCACTGGCCAGAGCATCTTTGTGCTTCTGCATCAGGGTGTAAGTCCCACATGCATGGGGTGCTCCCCCGTTCGGCAGAGTCAATGCGTGAATGTGAGGGTGACCCTGGCTACTCAGAGGTCAGTGGCATCCATCGCCCTGTGTCTGCAGAGTGGGCAGCATGGACATCCTCCTCCCTCTGGACATCACCAGGTCTGGGGAAGGAAATGGCATCCCAGGGAGAGGGCCAGGAATGCAATCTCTGCTCTCTGTTCACCAAGGGGCAGAGAGGTCCACCCAGGGGACACGCCATGGCTTAGGCCCCTCCCACGTCAGCCCTCTCTTTCTCCACCCAGTAGTTGGGTGAGGCCAGTGGACACACCCTCATTGTCAGCACCTGGGTCAGCCAGACACCCAGCTGTGACAGAGACAAGAACACCAGCACCATGTCTACCGTTGCCAGCTGTACTGGCGGCTGTGGCAGCCCTGCCTCTGTGAGGAGGGTCTGGTGCCCACTCTGTTGGTGAGAAACAAGGAGTGAGGCTCTTGGTTCTGCTTGACCAGGGATCAAAACTTCTGTTTCTGGGCAGAGCAAGGACCACGTGGGGCAACTCAGCCAATGTGAAGGCCAGTTCCTGGCCAGCCAGCCAGCCATGGGGCTGTTACACTTCCTGCCAGGTGAATGATTTGGTTTATTTCCCTTTTGGAGAACAATTGCCAAGTGTCTGGCTAGTCTTTATTGGTTTTAAATTTTGGAATGAAAGGAAAGTATGATCCATTACTGAAAGTGGACATGTGGATCGAAAAAGTATAAATGCCTGTGTCCCATTGAGAAATGGGACTTTAACAAGAAATATTGATGAGAGAACAGGCCATACCCTCTTTTCCTTTTGACGACAGTGTTCTCATTTCCACTGTGGTCTCACAGTTGGCTGTGAGTCACTGGAAGTATGTATCGAGGTTTCAGAACGCGTTGTCAGGGAGCTGTCCACACTGCCCACCTTCTCTCCTGTCCTCTGCCTGCCTCCTGTGTCTCTAGGAATGCACAGATTTTAAGAAATTCATCCAGTATTTATAGCCGATTATCCTCATTACTTTTTCTATTGCCCAGATTGCCCTGAATTTAGCCAGCAGGAATGCAGAGAAAATTCTGTATTCCTGCTGGCTAAATAATACAGAGATTACTCTGTATTCTCTTTACTACATTTAAGGTAAATTTTAATGCTTTTTTTAAAACATAAAAATAAATATTTTTGAAGTTTCATAGCACAAATGGCCAAAAGAAGTACACATCTTCTAAGTTAATAGTATGGTTAATTTTCACAAAGTTAACCTTGTACTAACTGGACCCCAAATAGAATAGGGCCATCACCCCAGACCCCCTACCTGCTTCCTGCTGCTGCCGGAGTCTGTGTGGGCCACCGGGACAAAGCACACTTGGCTCACAAACAAGATGTCTATTTTCTCCGAGGGAGGGAGACTGGGACCCCCAGGCCAAGGCATGGGGGAGGTATGAGGGTTCTGGGGAAGCCCCTTCCTGGCTTGCAGACAGCACCCCTCCCTGTGCACAAGGGCTTCCTCAGAGGTGGTGGAGGGAGCGTAGAGACGGAATCTTACCCAGCCTGAGCCATGTAGGATTAAGACACTTTCAGCTTCATTCACCCTCAATCCCCATACTCTCCGTGTCTCCCCCTCCCATGCTCCCCATGCTATTTTTGTTTCCTGTGCTCTTCAAGTCACACAGACAGTGTCCTGAGGGGGTCACCAAGCAGTGTGCTGGGATCCCACAGGTAGTGCCCTGGGGCCTCATATGCATTGTGTGAGGTCACCCAGGTGGTGTCCTGAGCATGTGGCCTTCTAGGGTCACAGGGGTCCTTAGAGCAGCGGCAGGGAGCCATGTCCTTGGCCTCTGGCCTGAGTGCTGCTGTGGAGGTTCAGCGGTGCTGAGCAGAGCTGTGTCCTGGGCCTTTGAGACCTGGGCTCGTCCTCTTCCCCTCACCTATCTTTGCCAGGCTGGCCTTGCACTGATCAAGAGGACTACAGCCCAGGGGACAGGGGATGGGGAAGTGAAGGCGGGGACGGGCCTGAGCTCCTTTGCCTGGGTTCAGCCTAGAGCTGTGTCAGGGCTGGCCCCACTGACCCGACAGGGGTGGGCCTGGTGCTATGATGGCCAGCGGACTCCCTCCCTCTGCCAGAGGGGTAGGGGGGGCCTTGGGAATGGAGACCAGCCCTCACAGCCACTGCCTGCCATCGTGGGCACGCCCCCACCCCCCACACCCCGAAGGCCCAGGGTGGGCAGACTGTAGGGGCGCAAAGCCCCCGTGTGCTGCTGCAGCTCCCTGGTTCTGTTTCCTGCTGAAACTCACTCCTGTGTGTTTCCAGTGACAGGCCACACTCTGTGTGCTTTCACCATGGCCTGACATGAGCACTCTGGGCCTCACTTCACCCCAGAAAAGCCAGGGATGTGGCCATTAGCAGCTGGCCTGGCCAAAGGAGGAAACCGGGGCACAGGGGATTAGCTGCCTTGCCTAAGCCACAGACCCACCAGGGTACAATTAGGGTCCAGACCCCACAGCTTGACCCACATCTGGTGCCTCAAACTGTGACCTCTGCAGCCTTGAGTTATTAGTTAATTCTGCCTCCAGGGACACTTGTTGGCCTGTGGTTAGGAGAAGCTGGGGATCTGGTGGGAAGAGGTCGGAGCAGCTGCTCAGGGGCTTACTATGCTGAGGAAAGTCCCCACACCGCAAAGAATCTTCCAGCCCCAATTGTCATTTGTCCCTGGGCTGGGAAACTTTAATCTCACAGTCTCAGCCAAGAAATTTCAACACCAACAAATTCCTCCTCCAGTCCTGTGTCTTCTCCTTGCGGGCTCCTCTTTGGCAGATCCATGAGCTTCTTGTCGTTTAGTCGTGTCAGGGCTTCCCCACGCCTCTAAACCCTCCCGTCTTCCGTGTTTCTGTGCGATGTCTTTCTCTGGTCTATCTCCAAATGAACACGCCTTTCAGTTCCAGATAGTTCTATTTTTTTAATGACTATTCTTATTTCACAATTTCATGGTTTTTATTTCCCCCTCATCTCTTCAAGGCTAACACCACATACTTCAACGTCTGTTTTCAAGATTCTGTCATCTCTGCTTGGGTCAGGCATTCTCCCGCTTGTGGGTCTGCAGGCTGCCACGTCGGTTTGGATCTGGTCACATGCCTTCTAGGTGAAAGCTCATCTAGGGAGGGATTCTCCCCTGTGTGCTTGGGACTCACAGTTGCCCCCTGGGTTCCAATCAGGGGTGGGGAATATGCCGCCTTCTGATTTCAAGATCCTTCCTTCTTTCTTTTTTTTTTTTAGATAGAGTCTTACTCCGTCATCCTGGATAGAGTACCATGATGTCATAGCTCATAGCAACCTCAAACTCTTGGGCTCAAGCGATTCTCTTGCCTCAGACTCCTGGTAGCTGGGACTACCACTGCCACAACACCTAGCTATTATTATTGTTATTATTATTATTAGTTGCTGTTGTTTGTTTGTTTAGCATGCCCAAGTAGGGTTCGAACCCACCAGTCCCAGAGCATGTGGCTGGCACTCTAACCATTGAGCTTCGGGTGCCCAGCCAAAAATCTTTCTTTTTTGAATGGAGAAAAGCTGAAAGCATTTTCACTTAGAACTGGAACCAAACCAGCATGACCTCTCTTGCCACTACTATTTAACATAGGGCTAGTAGTCCTAGCCAATGGAATCAGGCAAGACAACCATTATCAAAGGCATTGAAATGGGGCCAGAGCAGGTCAAACTATCCCTCTTTGCAAATGATATGATCTTATAATAACTTTCAAAGGATTCAACCATGAGACTTCTGAAAGTGATCAAGAAATACAGTAACATCTCAAGATATAAAATAAATGTCCACGAATTATAGCCTTTATATATACCAACAACAGTCAAGCTGAAAATCAAATAAAAGACCCAATGCCCTTCACAGTGGCATCAAAGAAAATGAAATACCTTGGAATATACCTAACAAAGGAAGTGAAGGATATCTACTGAGAAACTATGAAACCCTAAGAAAAGAAATAACAGAAGACATTAATAAATGGAAGAACATCCCATGCTCATGGCTGGGAAGAATCAATATTTTTAAAATATCCATGCTACCTAAAGTGTCCATATCTCTCTGTCTCTCTTTGTCTCTGTTTCTCTGTCTCTGTCTCTCTGTCTCTATTTCTCTGTGTCTCTGTCTCTCAGGTGCTGTGCTAGCCATGACCTCTGCTAGAATGACAGAGAGCCACTCTCCAGGCTTCTGTGCCATGTTCCTGGTGCTGTGGGAGATGACTCTGGTGCCTGTTGTGTAATTGCTGAAGTTTCTGGAGAGACCCTGAATCCAGTTAAGGAAATTCCTTTCTATTCTTGCTGAGTGTTCCCAGATGGCGTCTGCGTGCTAAGTGGTCACAGGCATTGCTTCCTCCCTCCTGTGTGCAGATTCCGAACAGCAGGCTCTGCACTTCCTCCTGTGCTCACAGTGACTCCACAGCACCTTGCACCCAGGCTCCTGCTCTGCAGCAGGGTCCATCACAGTGCCCTCAGGCAACACTGGCCAGGTCCCAGCGGAGGTGGCATCCAGAGCATGGGCAGAGGACTAGGGGCAGAGGCCGAGACACTAGTGCTGAGGAAGGGATCTGGCCCAGCCCTGCCCACCTAGAGAGTGCTCAGGGTGGAGTCCTGGCAGCTGCACAGGGTCTCAAACTCAGAGGCAGCCTCTGGACAACCCCCAGGGCTCTGGCACAAGGGACCCACCTCATATTTGGATTCACTGTGAATACCCAGGATCCTTTGAAGGCAACACTGCTCCACCCCTAAATTCCCCGGAAGAGGTGCAGGAGCGGGGGAGACTGTGCTACCCAAGGGCTCCCCAGGGCTGGGAGTGTGAGGGAAGGAGTCCCACAGCCTGTCTTGGTTGGAGGCTGAACATACACACAGGTGTCCCTAGGTCCTGGCTACTGGGCCAGCGTGGGGGGCAGAGGCCTCCAGAGGGGCTCAAGGCTCAGCCCAGGACAGGTTTGCGTCTGGCTGGTTTCTCTTTTAATGGTGCTCTGGCAGCCAGTGCGATAGCATTTCATAAATATAATTGCACATTCTTCAAACTCTCCTGAACCCAAGAGAAAACAAGACCGCAGAGCTGAGATTCCTGGGATGTTTCCTGTGATCTGGGCCAGCTGAGCCCTGGACAGGCTGCAGGGTGAGCTTGGCCCCTGGGGCCCAGCTGGAACCTCCTTTTGGTGACACTTTAGTCAACAGATCAGAAATAAAAATAAAGGCCTGTTATGACCATGATATCTGTCAGGGTCCCATAGACAATGGGGACAACATGCCCAAACCAACAGAGCTGGCTCCAGGCAGCCTGTGCAGCAAAATGCTCTGGGACTGACCTCTGACCTCATGGGGGGGCCAAGAATATGCTGGAAAGACTGGGGTCACTTGGCCCACCCCTCACTGGGTGGCTTTATAGTGTGGGCATCTCCGGGGATGCCCCTGGGGTGATGACGCTCCCAGCCACATCTAGCTTTCCTGGAGTCCTGCTATCTCCAAGGTTTTCTGTGGCTATCAACGGTTTAATCTGACCCACCTGCTCCCCTAGGTTTGGTTTCCTGTTACAAATACAGGCTTAGTTTTAAGCTCAAACAGCTGTTTTGACTCTGGTCTGCTCTCACAAGAGACATGGCACAGGTCCTGGCACAGCCTGGCTTTGGGCTCACTGTCCTGGCCCCACAGCTGCATCAGCATCCTGAGCCCCTACCCACCAGCCCTCCCGTGCCAGCAGCAGCCCCAACATCGCTGCATCCTCACCACCAGCACTTGCCATACTCATTTTGGGTATTTCTGGGCCATTTCCCCACTGCCACTTCTCAAGGCTCCCTTGCATCCTGATTGCTCAACCCCCACCTCTGCGCAAATGAGAAGAAGCAGGGCCTGGCTTGTGGGAGGGACCCTTGGCTTTGGCTCTGATGGCCATGGCCTAAACCAGAGCTGAGAGTATGGTCCAAGGCCGGGAATCCAATTCGGAAACATTTAGGAGGAGAAGTCGGGGTGGAGCAGCTCCCACGCCACTGTGCTGCTGTAATTTTCAGGGTCTTCTTGTCATCTGCTTTGATGGTGAGAATCTAAAGTTCTTATTCTGCTTCAAACAGATGAGCAGCATGAGGAACTGGGGTGGGGCTGTTGCCTTAGGGTGAGTAGTATTCCTCCCTTTAGGGATGAGTCTTGCAGGCACCCATGGCCCAGCGGCTAGTGATGGAGAACGAGTGCGTCCAGCTCCTGGGCTGGGCTCAGTCCTCCCCACACCCAGCAGTTTTCCTGAAAGAGACTATTGCACGCAGAGAAACAGCCGTTTTTGTCATTTACTGGAACTTTCTCAAAATGCTGGCTTTGCTGCAGGAAACAGCAGACCACCTGCCACCACCAGGCACAAACATGTGCCCGTGAGGCAGGAGGGGCAGCCTCGACTGGTGCGTCAGTCTGGAGCTGAACTCACAGGAGACAAACCGGGCTGGTGCAGGCACCCACGCAGTGTGTTAGCTACAGGTTTTCAGACTGGTTCCTGACTGAGGCTTGATCACTTGACCAGCGCGATCCCTGCCACCCCTTTAATCATCTCAGCCCCACCATCCACCCTTGGGCATCTGGGTGAGTATCTTTCCTGTCACCTCCTACTGCTCAGGGCACTGAACTGAATGGCATTGCCCAGGGCTGCCATTGTTATCCCTGCTCCTGGTGCTAGGGTTCAGCCCCAGGGTCTCAGGTGACAGTACCTGGCTCCATGGGGGGGGGGGGTCCAGGCTGAGTTGCTGAACTCTGCCAGCCCTCCCTGTGGGGCTCTGGCACCACTTCCAGATTTTTCTATTAAAAGGTGTGGAACATTGTCAGTGTTTCCAATTAGATCCTTAGTTTCAAACCCTAGAAACACATCTGCAAAACCTGTAGGCTCTCTGCCCCATGTGGCCATCTCTCCTCTGCCATTGTGTCACTTCAGGGAGGGGTCTGCCTCTTTCCAGTGGGGCAGAGGTCAGTTCCTTCCTCTGTCTGGTCCAGTGGGCAGCTGGTCTCCTGCAGACACTGCCCCTCCCAGAGCCTCCTGGGCGCCACACCCTGCACACCTGCTGCCAGCCTCCCATCCATGTGCACCTTCAGCCTCGTGTGCAAAACCACAGAATCCCCTGGGTTGGGCATGGCCTGGAGGGGGCACCCTCCAGGCTTACACGGGTGGGGGCTCTTGGGGTGGGGAACGAGGGAGGCTGTCCTGGCCCCACTGGGCAGTGGATACACGGATTGGTGCTGCGGCAAAAACAAGGCACTTTCAGACTTCTCCCCTTCAGTGGGCTGAACCAAGCTGGGGCTAAAGGCAGAGCTAAGCACCATACCCACAACAGGTGTCAGTCCTGACAAAACCAACCAATGGAGTTTTGCATCTGCCTCTGGCAGCCTTGGAAACGAAAGGATGTTCTAAGGAAGTTTTGATGCATGTACAGCAGGACAGAAGAGCAGAGTAATAGGCTGAAACTGAGGCCCTGAGGATGCACTGGCCATACTCGTCAACTATGAGGAGGGTCTGGGCTGCACCCTCCCACACAGCCACCCCAGCCTGAGCCCCACAGTAAGGGAGGCAGCTCAGGTGCAGCCTGTCAGTCTTCGTGAAGGCGTCTCACGAAAGGCTTGGCAGGGTGAGTGGGGCCCTCAGCCCCACCGCTTCCTTTGGGGTCCCCTCCTGCTCTGGGTACCTCAGCTCCACCCACTACTTTCCCATAGCTGCTGGCTCTCCTGTGGACCAGATCTCACTGCCGCAATGTCCCTGCAAGCAAGCTGGCATCTGCATGTGGGACACAGTGAGGGTTCTAAGCATGGGCCGAAGTAACTGGCCTCTGCCCGCCTCACCTTCTGGCCTCCTGGAGGAGCTGCTCTTGAGAGGCACCCTCCAGGCCATGCCAGCCTCCCCAGGCTCCAGGGGACACAGGCATCTGACACTAGCCACCCCTATGTAAACCCTTCTGGTCCAAGTGCAGAGTCAGGCCACCCTCACTGTCCAGAGCCCTGGAGAAGTCTGTGGACTTCTGTCCTGCCATGAAGTCCCCTCCCAAGGTCAGCTGCTCCCCTCCCCTGGGGCCATGGGGGAATTCTGTCTCTGCTGTGCTTGTTGGTAGAACCACACAAACCTGCGGAGGCACCTGTCCAGAGAGGCTGTGCTCATCTGTCTGCACCCTCTGTCCTGAGCTGGCACCTGCACTCAGCACAATTCAATCAGTTTCAAGATTACGCAGCATGAACAATGAGTAATGATAAAAGCAACCGCTGTGTAGCCATCCGTTTGTGGGGGCTGGGTAAGTGGTCTCGGGGAATTTAGCTTGTCTGCAGGCGCTGACTCTGGCTGCCACCGTCGCAGCTACTTGAAAACCCTATAGATCCCAGGTTATAGTTCAGACTGGCCTCTCCCTCTCCTTGCCCTTCAAACCTCCCCTGTACTCACCGAGGGCTGGACGTGCCAGTGGGAAGGGCGCGGAAGACCCTCAAAATACAACCTGGTTACTGTTACTGCCCTCGGTATGGGGCTGAGCCTCCTCAGTGTGGCTGCATCACACTCACTGAGAAGTCAGCCCAGGAAGCCCTCTGCAGGTGGTGGGAGTGCTGGATGCTCAATGGACACCTCCTCACTGTAGTCCTGCCCCCGGGCCTTCCAGGTCAGCTGCTCCACCTGGTATCAGCATGGCAAGGCCAAGGGCTAGAGAAGACTTGGATTCCAGAAGGGAAAGCTCAAGGGTTGTGTGAAGGGCACCTGTGGTCACCTGGGGGTAACAGACAAGGATGCGGGAGAGTAGAGAGCCGGCCGACACCCCCGCCACATCCCAGAGATGGAGACGAGCCCAGGGCACCTCTCAGCAGAAGAAGCTGTATCTACCATTAGGATTAAAAGACCAAAACCAAAATATTGTCATAAATCTTCACCATAAGCTTCTGGTTTTGTGTTCTATTCACTTGATGTTTCACTTTCTGTAATTTGCTGGCATGTTTTCATTTAAGCATGTCAACCTTTTTACCCAATTAAGAACCCTAAAGTTAAACACACAGGTATTTTGTTGCTCACTCAAAAAATTTAGCTATCATCATTAGACCAAAAATATTTGATTTACCTTACTTATCAAAAGTCATACAGATCATTCACAGAGACAAAAGTCAGGCACAGATCATTCTGTCTCTGAGTGGGTTCATAGTTGATAACTTTTGTGTCAAACACACCTTAAGAAAATAAAATTGTCCAGTAAACCCATGCAAAAAATGTATGCTGATAATTTGAAAATGTTTTTACTCTCACTTTAAAAGCAATAATACTTTCTTTTTAAATAATTCAGTTAAGCTACCAAAAATTACTAAATTCACATGAGCTGGAAAGCATTGACTTTTAGTTAATCTCATTTAGAGGCCAAACCGAGCTATGCAGACACAAACATGCAACACACGGACACACACAAAATACAACCGCACATACACACCCGTCTGCACACACACAAAGCCCCAGTATGTTCCACACTAAGTGACTCGATAACATCTATGGGTCAAAGTTTTGGAAAAGCAGGTTCTATAGAAGTTTGATTTTAAAAAATCTCTTTCACCCTTTTTTTTCTTCCACTTTAAAATGAGTTTTCATTCCAGTGTTCACATTGTAGCTATAACTGGGTGAAAGATCTCCAGGTAGCCTTTCGAATGGAGATGCCATCAGCAACGAGCTGCTGTCAACATCAGCAGAGGGCTGGGCTATCGTAGCTCAGCGGTTAGGGGGCTGACCACATGCTCTGGGGCTGTGGGGTTTGAACCTGGGCTGGGCCTGCTAAACAAAAACAAAATAACTGGGCGTGTGGCAGGCGCCTGTAGTTCCAGCTACTAGGGAGACTGAGGCAAGAGAATCTCTTGAGCCCAAGAGTTTAAGGTTGCTGTGAGCTATCACACCATGGTGCTCTACCAAGGGTGACAAAGCAAGACTCTGTTTCAATTAAAAAAAAAAAAATCATTAGAAAAAGCTAGGGCTAGAGGGATGTTTTCACTCTGTAGTGGGGGTTGACCATTTGAGCTCTGAATTTCTTTGATGTAATTTGCCTTTTAGTAAAAGCTTGTGCACAAGAATTAGTCATAACCAGCTGGAGTCCTAAAAAACCCAGGTGCCTGGCTTGGCGCCTGTGGCTCAACGAGCTAAGGCGCCAGCCACGTACACCTGAGCTGGCGGGTTCAAATCCAGCCCCCAGGCCCGCCAAACAACAATGACAGCTGCAACCAAAAAATGGCCGGACGTTTGGCGGGCGCCTGTAGTCCCAGCTACTTGGGAGGCGGAGGCAGGAGACTCGCTTGAGCCCAGGAATTGGAGGTTGCTGTGAGCTGCAATGCCACAGCACTCTATCCAGGGTGACAGCTTGAGGCTCTGTCTCAAAAAAAAA
>CAUYON010158237.1:0-22624 GCA_963573935.1 Arctocebus calabarensis | reverse complement strand
TTTCCAGGATTATGCTAAATGTAGATGATGAAAGTGGGTAAGCTTGTCTTGTTTCTGACCTCAGAGAAAACACTTTTGATATTTTATCATTGAATATGATGTTGGCTATGGGCCTGTCATATATGGCATTTATTTTGTTAGGCTACATTATATAGATACCTAATTTGCTTAGAGTTTTCATCATGATAAAATGTCACATGTTGACAAATGCTTTTTCTGCATCTATTGAGATGATCATGTGACTTTTGGAGTTTTTTTTTTCACAAAAAGATGCAACAATTTTATTATTATTGTAAACCAACAATATATAATTGTATAAGTTTATGGAGTACACAGTGATGTTATAGTCTATGAATACATTGTGGAATAATTAAGTCAAACTAGTCAATATATCAGTCACCTCAAATACGTAACATTTTTGTGGTAAGAGCATTTGAAATTTACTTTCTTAGCAATTTTGAAATGTATATTACTCTAATATTAACTATAGTACCACATTGTAAGACAGAACTCAAAAAAGAATAAAGCATTCTTTGTGAGATTTTGCACCTTTGACTATCAATGAGATAAAGTATCATTTTCAAAATAGCATCCAGATCTTTCTAGAAACCTCCGCGCCATGAGAGCCAAGTGGAGGAAGAAGCGAATGCGCAGGCTGAAGCACAAAAGGAGAAAAATGAGGCAGAGGTCCAAGTAAACTGGCTGGTTGTACACTTGTGAAGGCCACGAGAGAAGGAACATGGGATACCAAAGGCTAAGGAGGCTAGTACAAGCTGCTGGACTGCATGCTACTGTCTGGAACTTGGCTCTCAGCGGATCTAAGACCTCATCGCCATCCCATCACCAAGCCCACCCCTAAGAGACCCACCTTGCTAACACCAAAACAGTCCTTTTGGTCCCTTGCCCTGGACCTGACATCCTGGACTCGTTCTGTTCTCGCTTGTGGCTGAGTGTAACCAGTATACAATAAATCATACCTTCTGCTGTTTCGGCTGATGAAGCAAAAAAAAAAAAAAAAAAAAAATAGCATCCAAACTTGAGTGTATTTACCCACATGCTCCATGTCATAATAAAGCAAGCAGGTGAACAGAGTAATAATTCATGGTATTTCATGTTTAACAAACTGTTAACAGAGAAAGTTGGTTGAAGAAAGGCATAGGAACATTGTCTTATAAGAATTAGAAATGATGAGCTCCATAATCATCTGGCATCCATTCAATATTGTACCTGTGGTTAGAAATACACATGATAGAAACTCCAGGGATTTTCCAGATTCTTTGTTTAAGGTCTCAGTCAACTGTGGCCACGATGTAACACTTGTGCTGAGTTACTCTCTGTACTAAGCAGTCATCTGCATAGGTTCCTTTGGTGTTCATGGTAATCGTTCAAATCTTGGATCCTTGGCAATCCTGAGGGTCACACGATACTTCTGCCCCAATTTCTCAATTTCAGCCATTATATAGTCAGTTGTACAAGGAATGCACTTGGCATACAGACAGCCCATCATTGACTGTACTAAGTCCAGTTTGGCTTTAACAGAAAAGTTGATAAAGTTGGTATCAACCAAGATGTGGTAAGGTGGGCCCAGTTGTGTATTATATTGGAAGAATAAGCAGGAAGGGTGCTGGGGGACTTCTCTTTCCTTTAATGTGCTGGGATCTTTCTTTTCTTTCTTTTTAGGTTTCAATCTGTCCTTTTCTTTAAGCCTCTGATCCCGGAGACTAAGCATTCACTTCATGGTTGCATATTTCCTTGTTTTCTTTTGCTTCCCCATGCTCTCGCCACACTATTGTTTCTTCGTTTTTTTCTCCTTTAATGGTACATAATAATGTTACATATTTAGGTTGTACATGTGGTATTCTCATACATACATATGATCTGTAATGATCATATCAAGATAATTAGGAGATATTTCATCTCAAACATTTAACATTTCTTTCTGTTTCGAACATTTCAAATATTCTCTTATATCTATTTTGAAATATACAATAAATTATTGTTAACTATACTCACTCTCCTGTGTTATCGAACATCATCAGCCTAGAACTTATTCCTTACATCAAGCTGTACCCCGTACCCAAGCTCTCCTGATTTCCTACCCAGAACCTCTGGTAACCATCACTCTGCTCTTTATCTCCATGAGATCAACCTTTCTTTCTTTACTTTTTTCTTGAGACAGAGTTTCACTCTGTTACCCCAGCTAGAGTGCTGTGGTGTGGCTCACAGCAACCTCAAACTCCTGGGCTCAAGTGATCCTTCTGTCTCAGCCTCCTAGGTAACTGGGACTACAGGCATCCACCCCAACACAGCCTAATTTTTCTATTTTTAGTAGAAACAGGATTTCACTCTTGCTTAGGCTGGTCTTGAACTCCTAAGTTCAAGGGATCCTCCAGCCTCCTGCTCCCAGAGAGCTAGGATTACAGGCGTGAATCATCGCACCCAGCCAGAGATCAACCTTTCTTGGTCCCACTTGTATGAGTGGTTACATATGATGTTTGCCTTTCTGTACCTGGTTTATTTGCCTTCACATAATGACTTTCAGTTCTATGCATGTTGCTGCAAATGACAGTATTTCATTCTTTTGAAGACTGAACAGTATTACATTTGTATATACATTTTCTTTATCCATTCAGCCACTGATGAGCCTCTGCATAGATTCTGTACCTTGGGTCTTGTAAATACTGCTTCCTTAAACATGGGAGTGCAAATATCTCTTTGACTGATATTTGTTCCATTTCATAAATACCCAGTAGGGGGATTGCTGGATTATGTGATAGTTCTATTTTCTTTTCCTTTTGTTTTCTTTGTTGTTGTTTTTTTTGTTTTGTTTTGAGACAGAGTCTCACTATGTTACCCTCAGTAGAGAGACATCACAGCTCACAGCAACCTCAAACTCTTGGGCTTAAGCAATTCTCTTACCTCAGCCCCCAAGTAGCTGGGACTACAATCACCCACCACAATGCCCGGCTATTTTTTTATTGCAGTTGTCATTGTTGTTTAGCAGGCCAAGGCCGGGTTGGAACCCTCCAGCCTCTGTATATGTGGACAGCACCCTAACCACTGAGGTATAGGCACCAAGCCAATAGTTCTGTTTTTAGTTTTTTAAGAAACTAAACATTCCCACCAATGATGTATAAGACTTCCCTTTTCTCTGCGCACTCTCCAGCATTTCTCCTTTTTCATCTTTCTGATAATGGCAATTCTCACAGGGCTCAGATCTATTGCTCAGCACCTCACATGCAAAGATTTGTTTTATTGTCACAATCTAAGAGGGGGGAAAGCAGGAAACTTGAGCTCTTTCCAGCACTTACTGGTGAGAATACAGAAGCAGAGCTCCCTCAGCCAGCACACTTATTCTCAGCTTCCCTCCACTGACGTGGTGGCATCTGGAACAGGCTGCCCTGCCTCACCCCTCACCCTGCCCCAGACCAGTGGACACACCCCTCTTGTGTCCTCCACTCCCCTTTCCTCATACTCTATCCAACATGCCAGCTTCCTCTTTTGTATTATATGGAACTTGGGGAGAAGAAAGATGCATTATTCTCTCTCAGGAATGAAAGCAGAAGCTATTGCTGTGTGTTATCTGCCAATAAACCAGTTTTCAATGTATGGGAAAAGTTAGAATAGTTTCAGGCAACTGAACTTGGCCTACTAAAAAGGCTAGGTAATTATCCCCTCCTTCATAGCAAGTTCTCTCTCCTTCTTGTTACCACTGCCACATTTACCTGCCCTTCATACAAACAGAACAGCCCCAGAACATGCCCACAGGCCATTAGGGCCCCTCCCAATTGGGTGCAGAGGCGAGGGAGAGCCCAGCAGGGCTGTTCACTGGGAAAGCTACACCCATTCATGGGGCCAACCATGTTCTTTATAGACCGTGTCAGAAGGACACCAGGTCAGCCTCCAGCCTGCTACCTGCTACCTACCTGCTCCCAGTCCCTGCCCTCCCCCAGCAAATGCCTGCTGACCATGTGCACCTCACATGGCCCTTTGGGAGCCAACCCTGCCCCACCCTGATGGAGGTGAGGGTTCAGGGCTGTCACAGATGTCAACCAGTTATCTGAAAAAACTGTGGGATGTCTGGAGTGCTGAGGTACAAGACAAGCAGATTTCAGCTGAACTTCAGGTGGCAGCCTGGACTGCTTTCCATTCAGATCACACCTGAGCTTTGACACTGGCAAGGTCTTTCCTTCCTGTCCAGTTGCCATCTGCTGCTGTCACTGAGCCCAGAAGTGGCGTCACAGACAGCACAACTATACTCAGCACCTCCCCTTCTGACAAACACCCTGGGCCACCCTCAGGCCACATGTTCTCCAGGAAAATGGCCAATAACCTCACTCTCCTAATTGCCCACAGATAGCCCCAAGTGATCATATGTGTGCTGTCATGGCACAGATAACACCTCAGCCCGCATGGAGCTGTGTGGGTTCCCCACCTCCTTAGGACACAGGCAGCATTCATTACAAGGTGGGGCCCAAAGATAAAGCCCAAAGTCAGTCCAACTGCTTTCCTGGGCAGGCACATCACATGCAGATGGGACTTCCCAAACTCAGTAATTTGCCATCAGCCACAACACATTGGAGAGAAAAAATGGCCATCCTAGTAGAATCTGCTCTCTTCAAATACTGATAGCCTTAGAGTATGAGATGGAATTTGTAAATCCATGGTTCCCATGGTCCATCTCAATCTCTCTACTCCCACTTGCCTTTCTGGGTGCCAATGGTGTGCTGGCATCTGTTTCAAGGCCAGGTTTTTCACAGGAAAGAGTCCTAGTTTCCAGCATTTGCCAATTCCTGGAGTGTAAATACTTCACTGTAGCTAATCTTAAACTGCCAGCATCATGACACTGAGCACAGAGCTGGGAGGATATGCACAGAGCCAGCCCTCCCAGCCACTCCAGCTGGCTCCAGTGCACCTCTGTCTGCAGGCGAATCTCATGTCTGAATATGCAGGACGCCGTCTCTCCCAGAACATGACCCCCAAACACCAGCCAGGTTTTATTTCATCATAGAGAAAGGCCATCTCTTCCAAAGCAGGAGGCAAGACTTGCTGAGGGATGGTGTGTTCGTCTCTAATACCACAACACCCTAAGGGATTTACAGAGTATTTTTAACCATATTTGATTTCCACATTAAACTCTAATTCCTCCCTTCCTAACCAAAGATAAACTGTGGTGACTCTTCACCACCCTCCTCCCTCATTCGACCAGCCAAGTAAGTTCCCCGGTGACCTCCCCACAAGACTATATCCTTGAGGGCACAGAGTGACATCTCCTTGGGGAGCCAGCATGCTGGGAGCAGGAGTTGGGCTCCAAATGGACACTGGTTCCATCTCTGCTTCTACTACTGAACTGTGTAATCAGGCAGATCCTCAGCAGCCTCGACCGTAAAATGCAATAATAACTCCTTACAGGATTGATAAGAGGACTAAATTAAAAAGGACAAAACCACCCAGCACAGTGCCACGCACCACAGGGCAACTCTTGCCACTTCCCTGCCTGTCATTCTTCCCAGGAGAGACAATCCCACCCATAGGCAGACAATGTCTCCACTTGGTGGCTGTGCTCAGAATTGCCCAAAGGCCTGCAGTTGCTCCTGGGTTGAAGGAAAGCAGAGAAATCACTTAGAGAAGAGAAGAGGTGCTGGGTTTCTGGTGGGAAGTTAAGTCCGTATTTCCTGAGAGGCTATTCAGAAATAGACTGGGCCAAGTTCAGGTCCCAGCTCTGCCATCTATTAGCTATTGGACGTTAGGCAAGTTATTTAATTTCTTTAAATCCCATTTTCCTCCTCTGTAAAAAGGGGGTGATTTTTACCTCTTTTGATAAACACTGAGTAGGTATCCATTGCTCATCCCCTGCTCTTGACCCCTTATCCAGCTTCCATGCCCATATCCTGGTAAATCTCAGCTGCTGGCTCCTGTACCCCTCAGTTGTTACCTGTGGCCTCTGTCTACAGGGCACTGACTAATTCCCCACAAGACACTTCACCTTTGAGATACACTTTCAAATTCCTCAGTACTTCAGTTTAAAGACTTTAAAGTTTTACCATGTTCAATAATAATCTCCTAGTGATACAGTCTTGGTAACAGAAATTAAGTCAAGGGTGGTTCCTGTGGCTCAGTGAGTAGGGTGTTGGTCCCATATACTCAGGGTGGCGAGTTCAAACCCAACCCTGGCCAAACTGCAACAACAACAACAACAACAACCAAAAAAACTTCATTTAAAAAGGAATGATAAATAAAGTAAAATGTCAAGGTTACAATACTTTTATCATATTAAAAATATTAAATTGAATTATAATATTATTATGATACATAATAGTATTATATAGAGATTATTAGAATACAGGTCACCAGGTTGGGGGACAAGTACCTAACCCACCAACCAGGACAATCCTCCCATTAACAAGCTCTCCTCCCCACAACACAGAGCCTGAGATGGTAAAGGCAGGGGGGTTACTTCTCCCACATTCAGAAACATCCTGAAACTTCCTGAGCCTGAAGCCCCCACCCACCCCCAAGTGTGCCCCTGCCTTAGTCAGCTGTCCTGAGAAAGCCTGGGCTTTAGAACTAGACAGATTTAGGCCTAAATCTCTTTTTACTTATTACCTGAGTTACGCTAGAAAAATGGCCCAACTTAACTAAGATTGTGAGCTTGTCACACAGTGGGACTTGCACCCATTTCAGGGAAGCTCTGGGCTTAGTGCAGGAGGCCCTCCTGTCCCCCACCCAGTGCAGCCATGGCAGGTGCTGGACAAACGTCTTCTTTCACCGAGTCCCTCTTGTAAGGAGACACCTCCTCCACCATAAACATGCTATCTTCACTACTGGACCAGAATTCAGGGGCGCCCCTCCCACCCCGTGCCACTACATTTTCCTAATTTTCTTTAAAAAATAAAGCTGTCCTTGGGGATAGAAGGCACCTGAGGGTAGACAACCCGTAATTCTTCTGCCAACTCGCTTCTGTGCTATAGAATCTGAACCACAGTGGAAATAAAAGGTGAATGTACATCCATGAAGATTTGTACCACCACCTCCCGCCTCCACCCCTCTAACCCCCCCAACCCTCCTACACACACACACACACACCCACACACACAGACACACACACACACACGGCGAGTTGGGGGTGAGGCATATCATTAAACCTAGCAAATAGATAAGCAGAGTAAGAAAGACGTTTGTGCCCTGAGGATGAGACAAAAAATGTCAGAAAAGGCAATTACTTCCCACATGCAAAAGAATAAACCAGGAGATAACTGAACAAATGTTTCCCCAGGGTTTTAGGCTCTGGGGAGGACTTTTAAGGTCATGGCATCTCTCCAAGGGCCTCACCAGTCAAAATAGCACCTCAGATAAGGCCCGGCTATTACTGAGGCAGAGCCCTTCCCTCCCGTCTGGAACTGGTGTGAAGACACCAGCCCTGTTTTTGCCACAAACATCACTCAAGTCACCAATCCCATCAAGGACAGGACCTTTCTCCCCCCACTGGTCTTCAGAGCACATGGGATACCACAAATGATGTTGGCATCAATTGACAAAGCCCCCAAAATCTCCTGCCATGGGTGATGGAAGAACCTTTCCTTCCCAGCGAGGTCTCTCCCCAGGCAGGACCCCTCCGCTCACTGAGATCTACCTAAGTCTCATCAGACCTGAGGGAACACCGCCTCTGGCCCTTAATCAGTGTGACACTCTGCTCTCTGTCCGCCATCCTACCTCCTGACCTTCTGCCCAGGGAATGGGAGGCCAGAACATAGTCCCTGTTCGCCACAGGGTCAGCAGATGTAGCAGGGCCTGCGTTTCAGAATCTGAGCCAAATGACACTTCCTCTGGTGGCTTTTACTTTAGCCACTCTCAAATTCCCTTCTAAAGAGGTTTGTGATGAATTTCTGACACATCTGTGCCCTCAAAGTCTGCTTGTGCCCAACATGACAGGCAAATGATAATGAAAGGGCCCGTGTGACGCGGTTTTGTTAATAGACTCCATTTTACAGGTTGCTGTGTAACTCGCGGTGTAATTGTTAGTTCTGTAACTTTCACCTCCTGGTACCAGTTCCCCTGACCACCCCCACCGGTCAATCAGTACCGGCCCTTTCCTGCTTAGCGACCACCCACCTGTTCCTGGCACCACCGAGGTATCCAATCAGCAATTGAAGAGACACCTGGACTCATCCTTGTTCCAAACCTTCTCTCATCCCATCCCTCTTATCTTATTCCCCCCTCCCAACCTCCTTTCAGTACACTGTAAAAATACCTCAGCCCCTCCCCTAGGGGCCATTCAGATCGACCAGCCATTTAGGCGGGGCTGAATGGTCCAAGTTTAAACTTGTAATAAAATCCACCCTTTGTTTTTGCATCGGTGCGCCTGGTGTGAGTTTCTTCTGGGGGGGACCCCAAAATTCGGGTACAACAGATAAGACCTCGTGAATTTAGGTGGAATCTGGGCATATAGATGAATAATCCCTCTCTCAGCCAGGCACAGTGGCTCATACATGTAATCCCAGCACTCTGGGAGGCCAAAGTGGGAGAATCCCTTGACCTCAGGAGTTCCAGACCAGCCTGAGCAAGAGTGAGATCCTGTCTCTATTATAATAGAAAAACTATCCAGGTTCAGGGCCTGTAGCACACTGTTTACAGTGCCAGCCATATACACTGAGGGTGGTAGGTTCAAACCAGGCCCAGACCAGCTAAACAACAATGACAACTGCAACAAAAAATAGCGGAACCTTGTGGTGGACACCTGTAGTCCCAGCTACTTGGGAGACTGAGGCAAGAGAATCGCTTGATCCTAAGAGTTTGAGGTTGCTATGAGCTGTGACACCACTGCACTCTACCGAGGACAACATAGTGAGACTCTGTCACAAAAAAATAAAAAAATTGAAAAAACTATGCAGGTATTATAGCAGGCACTTGTAGTCCCAGCTACTGAGGAGGCTGAGGAAGGAGGATCACTTGAGTCCAGTTTGAGGTAGTTGTGAGCTAGGCTGATGCCATAGCACTCTAGCCTGTGTATCAGAGACTATATCTCAAAAAAAAAAAGAATCCTTCTTTCAACATCTAATGCTCAAGCAAGCACAGCTTGTGTCCAGATCTTGGTTTCTATTATCACTCCCCAACAGAAGGAACTAGCCATTTCTTGGGAGAAATGTCTGGTTCTTTATTCTATGACTGAAAAAATATACACGCTGCACCTGTAGTATCAGGTAGTGCCAGACAGTAAGGAAGTGCTCACAAAAAGACCCAACTGTGGAGATGTGTCAGAAGGACACAGGAGCCGCTACCCACTGTTCAACACTGGAACAATGTGAGCAACAAAATAAAGTAGTATTGATCTTATAACCCAAAGTACAAAATAACTATCAGTGAGTTCATGTTGATATAAATAAATGATTAAATAATAAATGAGAAGAAACAATCTCGTGTGCAGAAGAATCCTGAACATACGTGAAGAGACTCTACCCTCCTCAAATGAGGCAGTGCACGGTGACTTTCTTCCAAAGAATACGTGGAAAGAAAGGATAAAGGGTTAATTTACAGTGGATGAACCTGCCAAACACAGCCTTCGAAAGTGACTGAGGTCAACATCTTTATGATAAATCCACAAACCCTTAATAAGATGTGACAAAAACGTTACTTTATCTCCATGAACCTCTTCCTCAAAACCAAAACCCCAAATCCAAGTCTTATCATGAAATAAACATCAGACAAATCCCAACAGAGGAGCATTCTACAAGATGCCTGACCAGGTCGCCTCACAACTGTCAACAAAAACAGGGAAACTGAGACTGTCACAGCCAGAGGAGCCCCAGGACACAGGCAGGGCAGGCTCCTGGATGGGATTCTGGAAGAGGAAAGGACATGAAGTAAAAACTCAAGGCATCTGAATAAAGTATGAATTTTTGTTAATAATAACCTATTAATATCAGTTCATTAATTATAAAAAGTGCTAATACCGTAATACATTGATAACAGGGCAAAGTCACTCCAAAGGTGGAGTGTAAGGAAACTCTACTGTCTGCTCAAACTTTCTGTAAGGATAAAACTATTCTGAACTACAGAGCTCTTCTTTTTAAGGGCCACCACTCCGGAGCTCATGTTTCTTCTTGTTACAACAGCTGGTGAAAGATATTTGGGCATAAAGGCCAGCAGCATCTGTGTGCGAGCCTTTCCCCTCTCCTGCCCAGGGGTACTTGTTCCCCAAAACACTGTTCCAACTGCCAGCTCCCCAGAAGCAGCATTAAGAACTGCCTGAGCTGTGCCCCCAGCCCCAGTCCACAGGGGCTCCCTCAGCAGCCACCCACAGATGCTCAGGGAGCACACCGGTGAGTCCTATGCGCCGAGGACGGTGCCAGGTGACAAGGCACAGGGATGAGGCAGCAGCCACACTCTTGCCCACAGGGACAACGTTTGTCAGAGTCAGGGAGAGACTTTAAACAAGGAAAAGGACTCCTCTGGAGCCCCTTTCTAAGGACACCAATCCCAAACATTATTGTATCTGAAACCCCCTAGAAATACAGATTTGATAAAATGCAACATGCCCTCAGGTCCTCATCACCTCCCGGGGACCCACCTGCTACACTGTCACACCTGGTACTAGCATATGGAGCTGGGGGACAGCGATGCCAATCAATTTTCTGGTATCTGCTGGCACCATGCCAAAGGAAGCCCTCAGCACTCACTGAAAAATGACTCACTGGCCTCCTTGGAGGCCTCCATCTAACAGACTTTGGAGTCCCCCAGTGCTATATTCAGACCAGTGGGTGGGTGTTGCCCGTGAGCTCAGATGTGTCCCATGGCCTGGTGTGGGGCATACAAGATTGTCTTCTGGAAGGTTTGTTTAAATGGAATCTACTAGGGTCTCAGAGATGATGCTGGTCAGTAGCCCTCCTGCCTAGTGGGGGAACACTGACCAGAAAAGCAACTTTGAACCTGTTTATGAAGGTCATCTTGAGGGGCCACTTCAAAGGTATGTGACACTTCTCCTGTGAATGGAACCATTTCTGGCCTGAACAGAAATGCTCCCTCTGTTACCTGTGATCTGCTGGGACTTCCTCCAACCCAGGCAGGACTAACATTTTACAACCTAAATCTCAGTCAGTGCACTGAAGGCCACTGCTTAGGGCAGAGAGTGTGGCGGGGTCGCTGGTTGGGGGGGGGAGCAGAGGCAACACGCCTGAGACTGGGGAGCAGCTCCGCCCCACACACTGCCCCCCACCAGTGCTGTCCAGCCCAGCAGGCAAGTCAAGGCACAAAGACCAGTGTCCACCCACAGGACTCTGGAGCCACTTATTTTTCTTTCAATTTGTGGAATCATTTTGCAACTTTACCTTTTAAAACTTTCGTCTATTTGTTAATAGACTTCACTACACCAGATTAAGATTTATAGACAAATGGTGAAGATAAGACCCAATATTGACAGGTGACTAATAACTAAAGTCTGTGCTCTATTTTTTACCTGAAGTCCTTAGTTTTTATCCAGCCGCCTCCTGTCTCAGTAGTCCACCCAGGACACAACATGTTCAGTCCTCATATGTCCTTCAGCTCCCTTAGCTGTGACAATTCCTCAGACAGCCCTTGTTTTTGATGAGAAGTGCCAGACAGTGTTTTGCAGAGTGTTCCTCAGCTGGAATCCTGTTGGATGTTTCTCTTGTCATTGGATTGGATGTGTACGTCCTTGGAAACACACAGAGGTAAAGCGCCCTTCTCGTGCCATCCTATCAAGGGTGGGGACTGGAAATGTACTTTTCACTGTTGATGTTGACAGTGATCATCTGTCTGGGGCTTTGCCTTTCTGGAATTTGTTAATTCCTGCTTTGAGTTTCTATCTCCATTTCTAAGAGAACTTTCCTATTTTCAGAGTTTCTTTCTTGTACTGCATTTTCTAGGAAGGGGTGCCGAGTTCTTATCAGAGCCCCCAAAGGTAGGTGATGCCATGTGGGGAAGTCAAAAGTCAACAAAGCCCCAGTGGGAGGAGTCCTTGGTTCACTCCCAGCTCAGTCAGACCAGGACCTCGTGGGGGTGACAGGCAAGGGAGAGATGAACCAGGAGGGTCACAAAAAGAGGTGAGAAAACCCCACTGACAAGTGAGGATTGAGTTAGACCTTAAACCTGGGCAGGATTTCAACAACTCTAATGAAGAGAGGTGAGGGGAAGCCACTCCGGGAAGCAGCTGGAACTGAGGCACTGAGAGAGGGGAGTCCAAGGCAGGACTTCGGAAGAGGTCATGGTCAGACAGATACAGACCAGGGTCAGGCTTCAGGCAAGTGGGCAAAGGCGGCTCAGTGTTGAGAACCCTCAGGTTCAGGTGTGGTGACATATCCCATAGGCCCAGCTACTCAGGAGGCTGAGGCAGGAGGATCACTCCAACTCAGGAGTTTGAGGTTGTTGTGAGCTATGATGATGCCACCTCACGACCCCTTCTCTAAAAGGAGCTATCAGGCTTATATTTTCACATTTATTATTTCTGGAATTGAAATACTTCTTACAATTAGGTACTTAGTGGTACATAAAACAGTGTTATACCTAAAACCCTCTAGAAATGTAGATTTGATAAAATGCAACAGCCATTGTTACTTTTAAAAAATAAGGCAAGTTATCATTTACAAGAAGAGCTATGGGAAACATAGAGGAAGGGAGACGAATTTTCTTCTTTGCAATCACTGGTTTGAATTTTTAATGATATGTACATTACATAATTTTTTTTGAGACTCTCACTCTATTGCCTGCGGGGAGAGTGCCCTGACCTCAGCCTAGCTCACAGCAAACTCAAACTCCTGAGTTCAAGGGATCCTCCTGCCTCAACCTCCTCAATAACTGGGACTACAGGCACCTACCACAATGCCCGGCTAATTTTTCTCATTTTAGTAGAGATGGGGTCTCTCTCTTACTCAGGCTGGTCTCTAACTCCCGAGCTCTAATGACCCTCCTGCCTCAGCCTCCCAGAGTGCTAGGCTTAGAGAGTCAGTCACCATGCCCAGCCTACATTGCATGATTTCTGTCATCAGGAAATCTATGTGGGAGAGGCACAATTAGTTTTCTTGCTGTCACTAATTATGAATTAACTAATTCATTAAATTAAACTAAAAATGTTAGATTTTTAAGTAAGTGTTATTTGTTTAAATTTATACTTAGAGCTGAGTCATACATTATTTTCTTTAATCTTTATAACAGCTTCTTGAGTTCTATCTAGTTAATATCTGACTGACATTACAGGCTCACTAAAAATCAGAGGTATAGTGAGGTTGGGTATCATGCCCAGGATCACACAGGCAGAGAGGGGAAGCCAGGCTCCCAACTTCAGTAGGCAGGCCCCTGAGCTGTGATTACTGGAGATGGGAATAAGGGGGGAAGTCTCTGCAGGTTCCAAACACTGCAGGCCCATCACCTCAGGCCGCCTGGACACTGACCTGAGAGACAGGGATGACCATCCCCACTTTACAGAAAATACCAGCTCAGAAGGTGAGGAGATGAGGGAGGAAAGGGTGACAGAGACATAACTGGGGCTCTGGCTTTGCTCTTGACTTGGGCTCCCTTCTTTAGCCCTTCAGTGCAGGCTGGGCTTCCAGGGACCACAGAGGCCAGGCCCAGGAGCCCACCTGTCTCCCATCTTCCCTGCCCTAAGCAACCTGACTCCACTTCTCACAGTCAGCCTCATGATGAGACAGATGCCGCCCCATCTGGTCTCCAGGAGGGGCTGGAGAATCTGACTCCACTATTTGAGTCTCACCTCTGCCACTTATTAACTACAAACCTTGGACGAGATTATTAACTTACCAATGTTTCCATTTCGTGGAAATAATGATGATTTTTGCATTCTAGGACTTGCAGTTCATCTGAGGCCCCACTTGCATATTTCCCACTAAGGGCAGCACAGAGGAAATGCACCCTGCCTCACTTTCCCCGGGAAGCTTTGTTGAGGAAGGCAGAGCAGGGAGCAGGGAGGGGCACCAGAACGAGGCTGTAGTTTAAACAGGGAGGGAGGGGTCAAGATTGATCCCACTTAGAAGAGAATATTTGTGTAAAGATCTGAGGAAGGTTGCTCAGCGCCCGTAGCACAGTGGTTGCAGCACCAGCCACATACACCAAGGGTGGCAGGTTTGAACTCAGCCTGGGCCAGCTAAACAAAGGCAACCAAAAAATGGCCAGGCGTTGTGGCGGGTGGCTGTAGTCCCAGCTACTTGGAGGCTGAGGCAAAAGAATCACTTGAATCCAAGAGTTTGAGGTTGTTGTGAGCTGTGAGGCCACAGCACTCTATCAAGGGTGACATAGTGAGACTCTGTCTCAAAAAAAAAAAAAAGTCTTAGGAAGGTTAGGAAATAAGACACGCAGACACCCAGAGACAGAGATTCTGGACACATGTAAAGCCCTGAGGTGGGAGCAGCTCCATCTGTTGGAGGAACAGCACAAAGCACAGTAGTCCCGGGCACCTGTAGTCCCAGCTACTCAGGAGGCTGAAGCAAGAGAATCGCTTGAATCCAAGAGGTTGAGGTTGCTGTGAACTATAATGCCACAGGATTCTACCGAGCATGTCAAAGTAAGACTCCATCTCAAAAAGAAAATATTTTTTTCAAGAATTTTTTAAAAAATAAACAATAAAAGGAAACTACAGCATATCCCCTGAGTAGGAGAAAAAGAGTGGGGACTGGAGAATGCAAGGAGGAGACAAGGGCTGGAGGAAGGATGTGTCAACTGCTGCTAAAAGGTCAAGGAAGCTGAGGACTGAGGATTGAGCTTTGGATGTGATGGCACAAAGTTCCCTGGTGACCGGGACAAGAGCAGTTTATGGAGTGAAATTATCTCTATGCGTGACAGGAGATAATTCAAGACTGAAAAGGATTTTTCCAAAGAAGACAAATGCTTAATTCACACATGAAAATACGTTCAATAATATTAGTCTATTGGGATTTGTTAGTCAAAAGCACCACGAGATACCACTTCCCACCCACTAGGATGGCTATAATTTTAAAAAAGGACAATAACAAGAGTTGGGGAGGGCGTGGAGAATTTCTCAAATATTGCTGGTGGGAATGTAAAAATGGTGAAGATGAAAGAGAAAATGGAGAAGAAACAATGAGAGGAAGATGGAACACAAGCAGCTTCACGAAGGACGGCCCAGAGAAACAAAGTGGTCACATTTCTAGAATGAATAACAAGGAGTCAGAATGAGTGAAATTATGGTCCCCTATGGATGCAAATCACACCCCATCACTTACACCCAGGAGAACTTGCATGAGGGGTTTCCTCTCTCAATTCAGCTTCTCCACCTGAACAGTGGGGATTCCTACCTGGCAGAAGTGAGGAAGGTCTAAGCAGAGACTCGTGGAAAGCCCGGTGAATGACCATGTGAATAACATGCAAAGGGGTGAATGATTTGAGGGTGTGGATGCTGATGTCCCTGATATGGTGGGAAGAACTTGGGAAAAAACCCAAGACAGAGAGCATCTCTCCTCTGAGCATCCCCTCTGCACTGAGTGCAAGTCCCTCACGCCAGTCTTTCACCCCTCCAGGGCCCCATTGTCAATTAAGGGGCACTTTCCCTTCCAACCGCCCACCGTTCCTTCACTGATGAGTTCAGCCTGATTGCGGCACCTGACTCAGGAGGCCAGCATCCTTAGGAGAGAAAAAACCAGAGGGTGTTCCCTTATCCCAAACCCTGACTACATCAGGATTGTGAGGTTATCTCACTCTGTTTGGCTACCTCTCACAAAATACCCCAGATGGAGTAATTCAGATGGAATAGAAATCTACTTCTCACAATTCTGGAGGCTGAGAAGTCTGACTCAGACTTGACTACGCATCAAGGCCACGGCATATGCTATGCCTGGGAAGGACGTGCTCTCTGCTCTGCGGCTGGCATCTTCCTGTGGCACCGACACACAGCAGAAGGGCAAAGGGTCTACACTGACTCCTCAAACTATTTAACAAGGGCACAAATCCCACTGTGGGACCTAATCACCTCCCAAGGCCACACCTGTTAATGCTATTGCCTCGGGGATTAAGACACCAGGTACAAGGTGAATTGTGGAGGAACACGGACCATCAAACCACAGCAAAGGTCTTCAGTGACTAGTGGCGAAGGGAAAAGACAGGAACCCTGGGATCATCCAGAGCTGGATTTAAGGCTTTGCTCTGCCACCAACTAGTTTGGGACGCCAGCTACCAATACCACCCCTAACGGGTTCTTGTAAGAATTAGAAGGAATAATATTTACAAAAGGCCTAAGACAAAAAATAAAAACTCATTTATTATAGGTTCAAAAGCCCAGGTTTTCTTTCCTTGTTTTTTCCAGCCTTATAAGGGGCAGGAAGTTCAGCTGGGTGGTCATATCAGACCCTGTCCCAGGGCTGAGGGGCACTGAAGTCCAAACATGACCAGTCATCTGGGAAGCCAGTGTGGAGATGGGCACACTGGCAGCTTTCTGCTCAGTCTGAAAGAGAAGAGGTCAGAGACACAGCCTTGTAAGTGGGCCCAGCCCCAGGTCTCCCTCATCCGTGTACCACGGAGCAGGCTCCTAGCCTTGCTTCACAACGCTCAGACACTGGGCAGAAACCCTGTCCAAACCTTTGCTTTCTGACTTCAATGATGAGGCAGCTGAGCTGTGAGGGGAACCAAGAGACCCAGGAATCCAGGCTCCAGATAAGCCATGGTGGCTCACGGTACTGGAGTCAGCCCATTTCTGTGTAAGAGCTCGGACCCAACAGGAGGCAGGGGAGGACCCCTGGGGAGGGAAGAAAGGCCCAACAGCATGGTAGAGACTTCACCATGGTAGGTCCTCAGCCAATAAGAGGATAATGGTGGGGTAAGAAAGTCCCCTACTAGGGCCTCGTGCCAGATGTAATCAGGGAGATGAACATGTCCACCTCTGCCACCAAGGCAAATCGTGACGGAGAGACTGTCGGCAGCTCCTGTGTAGCATCTTCTTCTGCAGGGCCACATGGAATGGGAGGAAAGTGGCCCAGGCTCTCCATACCAAGGGTGCTCTTCTCCTTGGCTCTGTCGTCCCCAAGCCCCGCCACCCTCCTGAGGGAGCCTGCAGGGCCAGACAAAATTGGCCTCGCTCACCCACAGTGCCACTGCAAGTCACTGTTTCTCTCTGATGACATAACTGTGCAGTGATGTCATGCTTACATAACTGCTGCTTGACACTCTGCCACTATTGTCCCCCTGGGTTTAAATGTGCACAGGACCCTGTATTTGTGAGGACCTCCTCTGTAGCTCGCCGGCTGCCCAGAGCCGGTTAAGTGCAGACTGCCACGGCCCACTGCCTGGCACCCGAGGGCTGAACACACACGTTGCACCTGCCCTGGTGGCTGAGTTCCTCTCCCCCTATCCTGACCAAAACACTGTGCCCTGCAGAGCCAGGTCACCCTGCAGGAAGAGTCCCAGCTCCAAATCAGGGAAGCTTGAGTCGGCGCCTTCCTTTCAAATGTTCAAAGTGTTCAAAAAGGTCAGAGCAGGGAGACCTTTCCAAAACTTCAGGATTCAGACAGCCTCCATGAACTATATCCTGGGACAGGCTTTGGACAGGGTGGAAGCATTTCAACAGGCAGGGGTGAATGTGAGGAATAGGGAGAGGAAACTGTCATTTCAATTGCAGGGATGCAAGGGAGAACACAAGAGGGTGAGGCAGGGTATGCTGCCAGTGGGATGACAGCGACTGCAGGTAGGATGAGGAGCCAGAGAGGCTGGCTCAGACCTTCCCAATAGCTTAGCTGGTCAGAGTCCAGGCAGCACCCACAAAGGAGGATGGGGAGCACTCAGGATCACTCTTACTGCCAAGTGCCCCCATCCCAGGCCAGGAGAAGACCTGAGCTATTTTCCTAAGACAACCCCCAACTTTGGCCTCTGAGAAACAGAAGGCTGAGGAGGGCCTCTTTTCAATCCACAGGAAAGTAAGTTCAGGTCCATGAGCCAAGGCTGAGGCTTAGGTCCAGGTTGGCCCAGGTAAGAAAGGCGCCTTGTGTTGAGTTATGGAATGTGCCCGGACAGTCCCCAAATGCACAGACTCCTCAGCACACCTGGAAAGGAAGCCTCAGGACAGCCCCTCGGGGGTCCCACCACGCTGCCTCCTTTGACTCCAAGTCAGTCCCCAGAACCCAGGTCCTTGCTCCCTCCTCCCTGGCACAGTCCACTCCCCTGCACAGTTCCTGCACCTGGGCTCGTTATTTGTGGAATTATGCGCAATAGTGACACACAGAGGTGGAGGAGACTTGCCACCTGCACAATCAGGCAGGGTCCTCTGGAGAAGGTTTTGGGGACAAGTGCAGGATCCTTGTGGAGGACAGGCAAAGAGCCCGGCCCAGCAGGTGTGAGGATCCTGAATGTGAGGGCAGTTTGGGGAGGTGTCACAGAATGTAGCCAGGCCCTGAGTACATGCAGAGTGTGTGGCTGCCACGTCAGGGTAACACAGACCAGAGACAGCTGGAACTGAACTGCAGCTGGGAGCGGCAGGTGTCTGCAGGCTTCAGGCTCAGAGCGCAGGTGTCTTGGTGGTGCAAGATTCTGCCGCTTCCTCCAATTGATTCATCTTCACGGTCTGGCCTGAGTTACAGATATCACTGTAGACAGAAGTCAGAGGCTCCTTTTCTGACACATGTAGCTCACACCCCAATGCTGTGCAATGCAAGACAGAGAGCCCCGGGTGCAGCTGAGGGTGGAGCAGCCTAGAGGCAGCACCCACTGACCGGCTCTGCTTCTGAGATTCCCCAAAGCACTAAGCATGACATTGACACCAGTTACAAATTTTGTTAGTAAATACTGTTGGCTGTCCAGAAATAGATGACCAGGCAGTGGGGACAGAAGTGGTAGATACCTATGTTTGGAAGCCTAGGGCTGGGCAGGGAGGGTCCTAGGAGTGCCCAGGATGGCCAGTGGCCCCAAGCTTGTTCATACCCACCTAAGGTTCCTGCTCCATCAGGTTTGCATAGTGGGCGTCACCATCCTCAGCCCTGTGCTCCTCCTGTAATCCTGCACCTGAGGCACACACAGGCAAAGAAATTTGTGCCTCAAAGTGTACCGCCCACTGCCATGAACCCCAAGGCCATGGCAACATGCACCATCCCCTCTTTAGAACACCATCCTGGCACCCAAATTCAGGGGAAAGGAACTGAGGTTCAAGGGGACAAAGGGAGGTATCTGGGCTGGAAGGAGAAGTACAACCTGCCTCTTCCTGGTTCCTTCTTCTTCTGTCATGTGTTATCCAAAGGTATGATCCAGCTCCCAGGATTGACATCAAAATCACAATAGTGCGTAGGATGTCTGGCCACATGCTAGCCATGTCCCATCCGCTTGAACCTAATTTTCTCAAATAAAGAGTGAGCAAGATTAAGGCAGGATAGAACCTGAGATACACATTTCCAAGGGGAGAAAGACGAAGAAGCCGGTGGAGACGTGCAAAGGGGTCTGGCACAGAAGCTGAAGAGGGAGGAACAGGGCGGGTCCATTCACTCAGCTGCTCACCGAGCTGCTATTTGTGCCAGGGATGCTGAGACGAACAAGACAGTGCCCTAAAGCATCTTGGCACCCAGGAAGGAAGAGAGAAAATGTCAACCTCCAGACAGAGGCACCCACTGAAGTGGGGTTCACACCTTGTGCTCCATCTTCTGGGGGTCCTCACAGAGGAGGGTTTGGAGAGACTGAGTTATAAGGGTGAAATAAGAGTTTCCATATATCTAGGGCATCACTCCAGAAATGAGGAGCACCATGTTCAGAAATTGGTTGTGTCAACTATCTGGGAGTTGCCAGAACCCCACTGTGGCAAGGGGAGTGACAGAAAGCAGGGCAGGAAACAAGGTCAGAGGAAGGCAGGAGTCTGTGCCCCAACTAAGTGTTGGCCATTAGCTGAGACTCTGGGACAGGATGGGGGAAGGAGGTCACAGGCCGTTGGGTAAGACATTGACACAGCAGATCCTCCCGTGGCTCCTGGAGGAAAGTTCGAGGGGACAGGGCTGTACACAGGGTACCTGTCACTCCCTTCTTCCATGAACTGACTGTGAAAAACTTTGCCAGAAACTGGTGTTCCACAGTGAGTCAAAGGAAAACTAGTCATGGCCTTGACCTCAACGCTGTCCAGTGTACAAAGAAGACAGACACGAGCACATCATCACTGCTCAGGGTGGTGGCCCCAGACAGCTCCTAAGGAAAGGACAAGCCACATCCCTTGCAGAGCCCTGCACAGAATGAAGCAGGGAACCCAGTGAGACTTACTAATGCAGGACTTTAAGCCAAGACCTTTAGGCAAGTGGCCCTGGGCCAGTGCATGGTATTCACCCCATGAAGCCTCCCTTAGGGATCCTTCAGTGAGAGGAAGTCAGGAGGGGGAGGCCATGGGACTTGAGAGGTTCATGGGAGAGGACACAGCGTGTCCAGAGGCAATGGCAGGACAGACACATGCAGGGAACTGCAGCCAGCAACGTGGGCAAGGGAGTATCTAACCTCAGAATCTTACAGGGGGCGGGGGGCTGGGATCAGGTACCCACAGGGGACACAAACAGTGACACAATGCCATCTGCTCTCCCCCGAGCCTACGCTGGACAGATGGGGTGGGAGAGCTGCAGGAAGGCTGCTGCCTGGACCAGCAGGGACATGGCTGTTGGATGGGAGAGAAGGTGAAAGACAGAAATAAGGTCACAGTGACACCCAGACCAGAGGGAGAGCAGTGCTAGGACACATAGAAAAAAGCACTGAGAAAAAAGCCCAGACTCACAGGACCCAGTGCAGCTAGAGCTCTGGATGTCCCTCCCCACTTACCTTGGGCACACATGTCCCTAAGGTCTTTAGTGGCAGTTTTCTGGTCCACCCGGTTGCTGACCACACAGGTAAAGCTGGCGTTGAGCTGGCTCCGGGGCAGGCTCACAGGCAGGGTCCAGGAGTTGAGGGCTGGCCCTGGTGTCCCTCCCTGCTCCAGCTCCCGGCTCTTCCAGGTCACATTCAGATCTGTGGTCCATGAGGTCCTGCTCTCCACAGTGACATCGCACTCCAGAGTGACATTGCACCAGTCTGGTGTGAGGGACGGTGACCCAGCCTGGATGTGGGGATGGGGCACTGGCTCTGAGGCAGGAGGGGATAAAAGAAAGAAGCATCACATGCAGAGCACACGACATACTGTTCTTTCTCCTCACCTCCTCACTGAAGCCATAGCAGGCGCCCTTTAAGGAAAGTGGGTGTGTTTTACAAGTAAAAGACAGTTGTTCTAAAGCCAAATACTGTGTTCCTGACAAGAAGGGGAACCCCTGAGTTCAGTTCTGTGTGACTTTTCTAGATTGAACAAGTCTTTAAAATCTCCCCCAAAAAATAAAAGTTGAACTCCACCTGCTCAAGGCCCATTATTTCTAATAAATTGGGGTCTTTCCTGGAAGGGGAAGTCTGGGACAGAAGGACTTATCCCGCCCCCACATCCATCCCCTCATCTCTGGGTGAGACGAGCTCTGGGACTGCACGGCCCTTGTGTGCAGGACTCCAGGCCAGCCGACTGAGACAGTCAGAGACAGCCCCATATTCCCCAAAAGAGACATATTTCTGGGAGAGACAGTGGAAACAACGGAAGAGACATCATGTGTGGTGAGCTTGTGGCACAAGATTTCCAAGCCAGTCTTAGAAGTCACACCAGAACTAAAGCTGCAAAACCCCTCTCTCCATAGCAGGATATTTCCCTACGCAGAGGGAAACTTAAGGGAAAGAAAGACTTGGATAAACATGTGTCCTGAGAAGCATTGTGTGAACGTTCTCCTACGCATATCCAGGCTTCCAGGGCCGGGTTCGTGGAGTCCTCATGAGTGGGGGGCTGGGGCTGAGAGGAGAGGGCCAGGAAGGATTCAGTATGTGTGGACTCCCAAATGTGGAAGGCAGAATACAGAACCCCAAAATGTCCCTGTTCTAGTCCTGGGAACCTGCGCACAGGCTGGGTTATATGGAAAGAAGAATTAAGGTAGCAGATAGAATTGAAGCTTCAGATAGTCTTCAAAAATTATACTGAATTATCCGGATGTGCCTAAGTTAACCACAGGAACTTTAAAAGTGAATGAAGGAAGGACAGGAGGTGAGAGGGCTGAAATGTGAGAAGGATTCAACCCACCGTGACTAGCTTAAAGATGGGGGAATCTGGTCACAGCCACTAGCTGGTGAAAAAGGTCAGAAATCGATTCTCATCTGGAGCCTCCAAAAAGGACGCAGCCTGCCAACACTGTGATTCCAGCCCAGTGAAACCTGTGTCAGACCTCAGACCTCCAGCACAGTGAAATAGAACCTTTGTCGTTTTAAGCTACTGATTCACAGTAATTTGTTCCGGCAGCAACAGAAAACTAATACACAAATTAAGTCAGACTAGTCATATGAAGGATACTTGATGTTATTAGAAAATTTGGGAGGAGCCAAGATGGCGGTCTGTAGCCAGCTTTCTGCAGACACTCCTGTCCAGAAGGAGAGTTAAAGGACAGAAATTTAGCAAGAAAGCCAACAGTTTGGAACTGAGTCAAGAGACAAGGTCGAAGAACGCACATCAACCCTATTGGAGCGACCTGCGACCCCAAGGATACAAATAAAAGGTACAGAGCACATCACCAGGCGGACGGGAGTCCCCTCCCCCAAGAGAACAGCTCGCAGTATACGCCATACCTCCATACAAACAAGC
>CAUYON010158232.1:0-11753 GCA_963573935.1 Arctocebus calabarensis | reverse complement strand
CGGCTGCAACCAAAAAATGACCAGGCGTTGTGGCGGGTGCCCGTAGTCCCAGCTACTTGGGAGGTGGAGGCAAGAGACTCGCTTGAGCCCAGGAATTGGAGGTTGCTGTGAGCTATGATGCCACAGCACTCTACCCAGGGCGACAGCTTGAGGCTGTCTCAAAAAAAAAAAAAAAAATGTCAACAGTTTCAAGTCAGATATTCATAGAAAATATCTGAATAGGCATATGAAAAACATTTTTTTTTGAGATGGAGTCTCACTTTGTCACCTTTGATAGAGTGCTGTGGTATCATAGTTCACAACAACCTCAAACTCTTGGGCTCAAGTGATTCTCTTGCCCAGCCTCCTAAGTAGCTGGGACTATAGATGCCTGCCACAATGCCTGGCTATTTTTAGAGACGGGGGTCTTGCTCTTGCTCAGGCTGGTCTCGAACCCGTGAGTTAAGGCAATCCACTAGCCTCGGCCTCCCAAATGAACCACCTCGCCCAGCCTAGGAAAAACATTTTTTAAGTGTAAAATACCTCTAATACAATTGTTTACCTTTATAGTACCAGCAACACAGAAGAGCATGTTTCCTCAAGTGATAAGATTGTTTAGTTTGCCTGATATTTGCCAGTTTTAATAGCATAGAATGGTCTATTTGTTCAGTTACTCAATTAAAATTACCATTGAAGTGAAGAGATTTTCCAGTTTGTTCTGTGAATTATTGCACAATCCTGTCCTATATCTGATTACAGCATTGAGCTTATTTATTTTTTTGAGACAGAGCCTCAACCTGTCGTCCTGGGTAGAGTGCTATGGCATCACAGCTCACAGCAACCTCCAACTCCTGGGCTCAAGCGATTCTCCTGCCTCTGCATCCCAAGTAGCTGGGTATACAAGCACCTGCTACAACGCCTGGCTATTTTTTGGTTGCAGCCGTAATTGTTTTTTGGTGGGCCCAGGCTGGTTTGAACCCTCCAGTTCAGGTGTATGGGGCTGGCGCCTTAGCCACTTGAGCCACAGGTGCCAAGCCATTAACCTTATTTTAAATAGTACTGTGAACTGTTCACACAGGATAAGTCAATCCTTTGACTGTCATGTTATTACAACTATGTGCCCGATGAAACTGCCATTTTTCCCCCTGGCTCTCTTTTTACAGGCCTGCTAATTCTATAATTATACAAAAGAATCTGAGGTTCAAAGTCAGAACTTTTCTGGTCAGCTTTGGTGGCTCACCCTTGTAATCCTAGCACTCTGGGAGACCCAGATGGGAGGACTGCTTGAACTCAGATGTTCAGGATGACCTAAGTAAAGCAAGACCCTGTCTCTACTTGTCTAAAAACAGAAAAAAAAAAAAAAAATTAGCCAGGCCTGGTGGCAGGCACCTGTAGTTCCAGCTACTTGGGAAGCTGAGGCAGAAGGATCATTTGAACCCAAGAGTTTGAGGTTGTTGTGAGCTAGGCTAACACCATGTCACTCTAGTCTGGGGCAACAGAGTGAGACTCTTCAAAAAACAAACAAACAGAAACCAAAACAACAACAAAATCTGGAATTTCCAAGATAATGAAATTGGGGGAGCCCTACAAATTTGGTCATGTATAGCTAGGAAGATCAAAAGTAAGGGCCATAACTTTGGCACAGCAATTTTATTCCTAGGGATATATTCTTTAAAGGTGAATTTTAAAAGATACATAACATTAACAGTAATAAGCAATACATTCAACTAAAGATGTCATCCCAACACTTCTAACAGGAATGGAAGCAGTGGTGGGATGAACAGGATAGCCCCATGAGATAGGCCCTTTCACCAGCTACCCAGACAGAGCTGAGGCTTACAGATGCCAATTACATGTGAACCTAGCTCTGTCTGGCTTCGGAAGCCTCTAGTAAGATGCAGCATGAGTCCAACATCAAGGGAAAGGTGAGGTAATTTATGTTAGGGCAATATCATGCTGTAGAAATACAAAAGAGGGACTTTAGCAATCATGTAAAAAAAAAATGGTAGCATTTTCAGTCTAGCACCCCTACAGCTGCAGGAACATCTGGGCACAATAGACTGTAGGGAGGTGGGGAACCACTTTAGGTTAGGGGTGATGTTTTCCCACTTTATACATCTGTCCATATCCCATCATTTTGCAGGGTGTGGGGAGGAAGGTGCTGAGGCCCTAAGCCTGCTTCTGGAAGGATCCCTTCTGGGACTAGGTGTGTCCAACCTGTATCCAGTGCCTGGTGTAATTGGGCTCCATAAGGATGGTAAAGGAGCAAAGAAAGTTAGGGACAAATGAGACTTCCCCTCTCATTTGGGGGAGACTTCCCCTCTCATTTGGGCTGTCAAACTAAAAACCACGTTGGGGGAAACATGCTTCCTCCCTGATCATAAGGAGCAAGAGGGGGAACATGGTGACTGTACACTCATGATGTCTGGAATGTCGGGGCTGTAAAAGCATCCATTCTGGGAGCTATGGAGAAGAGAGAAACCAAACAGCTAATTATTATTATTATTTTTCTCCAGAAAAAAACAAAACCACTGTTATCAGGTATACCTATGTGATATTGACTTAAGCTAGTCTAGGAAAGTAAGAGGAGGTAAAAGTGTTCCTCTACCTCCTGGAATGACTAGGCTGATCCCTGCCTGCATGTCCCTTGAGGACAGCTCAAACATGTCCTCCCCAACTCCCAAGGCTTGGCTAGAGCTTCTTCAGTGTCCCTGTGATTCTAGCAGAGGGGTGACTATTGTTTTGTTTTTGTTTTTTGAGTCCTGCTCCATTGCCCTAGATAGAGTGCTGTGGCATCAGCCTAGCTCACAACAACCTCAAAGTCCTGGGCTCAAGCTATACTCATACCTCAGCCTTCCAAGCAGCTGGGCTTACAGGAGACCACACCCACTACTTTTTCTATTTGTAGTAAAAATGGGTCTTGCTCCTACTCAGCTGGTCTTGAACTTCTGACCTTAAGTGATCTTCCCCCCTTGGCTTCCCACAGTGCTAGATTATAGGTATGAGCCATTATATCTGGCCTTTGTTTTTTTTTTTTTTTTTTTGAGACAGAGCCCCAAGCTGTCACCCTGGATAGAGCGCTGTGGCATTGCAGCTCACAGCAACCTCCAATTCCTTGGCTCAAGCGAGTCTCCTGCCTCCGCCTCCCAAGTAGCTGGGACTACAGGCGCCCGCCACAACGCCCGGCCATTTTTTGGTTGCAGCGGCCATTGTTGTTTGGCGGGCCCCGGGGCTGGATTCGAACCCGCCAGCTCAGGTGTACGTGGCTGGCGCCTTAGCTCGTTGAGCCACAGGCGCCGAGCCCTGGCCTTTGTTTTTAAGAGAAAGGGTCTCATTATGTTGTCTAGGCTAAAGTACAGTGGCTATTCACACACACAGAACTGAGGCTTGTGCACACTATAGTCTGAACTCTTTTTTTTTTTTTTTTGAGACAGAGCCTCAACCTGTCACCCTGAGTAGACTGCTATGACATCACAGCTCACAGCAACCTCCAACTCCTGGGCTTAAGTGATTCTCTTGCCTCAGCCTCTCAAGTAGCTGGGACTACAGGTGCCCGCCACAACGCCTGGACATTTTTTAGTTGCTGCCGTCGTTGTTTGGCGGGCCCAGAGCTGGATTCAAACCCACCAGCTCAGGTGTACATGGCTGGCGCCTTAGCCCATTGAGCTACAGGCACTCAGCCTATAGTCTGAATTCTTAAGCCGTGAGGTACCCTCCTGGTTCAGGCTCCCAAGTACCTGGGATTACAGACATGCACCACCAAAATCAGCTCAGGAGTTGATTGGTTTTTGTGATTTCCTTCAGGAGCCTGGCGATTCCACAGACACAGCATTCAGTGTTTTCTTTTCCCTTCCAATAATACCTTAGGAACAGCAGTTGGAACAGGGGTTTTAACCCTGGCTGTACAAAGATAAAAATGCTCCCCCACAAAAAAGTGTAGGTACAATTGTATACAAGGATATGTGCATTTTCCTGGCAAGGGTAATGGCTTTCCATCAGATTGCCTAAGGGGTCTGTGACCTAATATAAGTAAAGACTTCTGTGGTAAACAGAAGATTCCTAATATACACTCACAAAATTAATGGCAGACATCCAATTGGCTCATATTAATGGCCAATATGAGTTTTCTATGAAAATCCTGATTTGTTCCCGTTTGGCTAAAGAACTTCTGTGTAAAAAAAAACCTCAAATAGGAGATATTACCAAAAAACATGGAAAACAATAAATAGAATTTTTTACTCTCTCCTTACCTTCACTTAGACCACTCAGAGCCTTGGACTGAATTTCTAGTTTCACAGGAGGAATCATCTTCTCTTCCTCTCGTGTGGTCTCTGGTTCAGCTTTCTTGACCTTGAGGGGACACCCGCTGCTAACCAGCCAGGCCTTCAGGTGGTCTATATACTCTCTACCAAACAAAGTCGAGTCCTCAAAGTTAGGAAAAGAGGCAGGAGAGGGAGCTATATCTTGGAGGCCGACAGCTTCTAAAATTTTCTCTTGCCTGAATGAAGAGGCCAAGGAGAATGTTTGTCCCAAAAGAGCCAAAGATTTCCGGCAGAGAGAATTGGTGGTCTCAAGGGCAACAGCCAAGTCCAGGGGGTTACTAAGGGTCTTCATTTTGACACTTAGCTCATAGGCATTACAGGCCATAAGCAGAGGTGTGACACTCTTCAGAAGCCGGTCTTGAAGTCTCATTATATACTTATCAAAGGGCTTTATGATTTCAAAAAAGCAATTTTTGGTCTTCACAGCACCTTTGTCTAAAAGCATGTTTAAAAACTCATTATCGACTCTGGGTGTTTTCAAAGCAGAGTGCTTTAAAAATTTGATGGTAAAAAAGCAAAAATCTCTATGCTCTGGTTTTAAGGAACATTTGAATGAGGCAAGCATTTTAGCACAAGTTTCAGTTTCAAGTTCAAAGAGAGTCTGGAAAAGTTGGGAAAATTTAACATCATCTTTTATGGTGTGAAATCCTGCCCATTTGATTATTTCTATACCAAATCTCGAAAAAACATCAGACTTATCTATGAGGTCAAAGCCCATCTTTCTTCTGGGGAGCCGAATATTCTTCAGATCTAGCCCCAAAGGGATCTTCTGAATGGGGAACTGGATGTCTTCTGTCCCTGGATTTGTCCCCAGGGTCACGTCAGGACTTGGGGTGGTTTTCTGGATTTGGTTAGTGCCCTGAGTTTTGGGAGTAATACGATTTATAGTAGGTATTTTTTTTGTGCTCACATTTCTCAGTGTGACAAGTTTCCCAACACCTCCCTTAGCTGTAAGCAGACCCTGAGTCTCCCCCTTTCCTAGGAGGGCACCTTCCTGGTCAATGAGGTTTAGAGCTCGGCCTCTGGCCTGGACTTGAGCACTGGCCCTGAGCACAGAGTCGGCCTCCCCTGGATGGTCCACATCATAATCCCGACTCTCTTTTTCCAAACATTCTTTCTCAATCAACCTGGAGGAGCTAAAGTCCCCCAATACTGTAGAAGGGCCAAAACCATATTCCTGTGACCAAGAGGACTCTTGAGAAACTGAGTGGCCAAAGTCTTGCTCCCAAGAGCCACGAAGCGCAAATTTCCAGTCCTGAGAATGGAAATGTCCTAATTTCCGGTGGCCAATGACCTGGTCCCGGGAATCAGGGTGCGAAAATTCCAGATCCCGGCCACATTCTTTGCGAAAGTAGTTGTCATCACTGATGGAAGGGTTGCTTGATCTGAAGGAAGGCCCTGGAAATATATCACTTCTCAGGCTTTCTCTCCCAGTGTCTCGAGAGTGAGCTACAGATCCACTGAGGGAGTATCTGCTGTCACTGTGAACATCGTCATACATATCTGCTCTGGATCTTGGGACAGCCCTTAAAAGATCTGAAATAAATGATTCAAAATAAATAAATAAATAAAAGATACTTTAAAGCAGGCATTGCAAATGGCTAGTCCATGGACCACAAGCCAGCAGACGTGCTTTATATACCTGATGCTTTTGACAATTCACATGTGTGCCAACATTTAAAATGTATGTGGTGTCACTTAAAAATCTGGTTTGTTTGAAAGCCAAGTGTAGTGGTTCATGCCTGCAATCCTACCACTCTGGGAGGCTGAGGCAGGAGCTCAGGAATTCAAGACCAACCTGAGAAAGAGCAAGACTTTGTATCTACTAAAATCAGAAAAATTAGCCAGGCATTGTGTTGGGCACCTGTAGTCCCAGCTACTTGGGAGGCTGAGGCAGGAAGATCACTTGCACCCAGGAACTTCAGGTTGCTGTGAACTAGGCTGAGGTAATAACTCAGGGCAACAAAAAAACAAAAAAATTGGATTGACTTCTTATTTAAACAGAAGACTGCTGAGGACAGGAGTTAGAGAGCAGCCTGGGTAACATATCAAGAACTCATCTCTGGGCAGAGCCTGTGGCTCGCAGCCAGGACACCGGTCCCATATAACAAGGGTGGTGGGTTCAAACCCAGCCCCAGCCAAACTGCAACAAAAAAAATAGCTGCTAGCCGGGCGTTGTGGCGGGCGCCCTGTAGTCCCAGCTACTCGGGAGGCTGAGGCAAGAGAATTGCCTAAGCCCAGGAGTTGGAGGTTGCTATGAGCTGTGTGACGCCAGGGCACTCTACTGAGGGCGATGAAGTGAGACTCTGTCTCTACAAAAAAAAAAAAAAAAATAGCCGGGTGTTGTGGCAGCTGCCTGTAGTCCCAGCTACTCAGGAGGCTAAGGCAAGAGACTCACCTAAGCCCAGGAGTTGGAGGTTGCTGTGTGCTGTGTGATGCCATGGCACTCTGCCAAGGGTGATAAAGTGAGACTGTCTCTATTAAAAAAAAAAAAAGAACGCATCTCAACAAAAAATTTTAAAAATGAGCCAGGCATGGTGGCACGTGCCTGGAATCCCTGCTACTCAGGAGTCTGAAGCATGAGGATTGCTTGAGTGAACTTTTAACTCTCATAAAAGAAAAGAAAAATGAACGAGAAGACCTATAAGCACTGGGCCTACCTTTGCCCTTATGACAATACACCTAAGCTGGGCAGCAGCCACCCCACAGGCAAGACATGGATTTCTCAACTAGTCACCAGTGCTCCTCACTCATTCAGATCCCCTACCCTGGCTCTAGAGCAGTGGTTCTCAACCTTCCTAATGCTGTGGCCCTTTAATACAGTTCCTGTGGGTTGCAACCCACAGGTTAAGAACTGCTGTTCTAGAGCCATCTAAGTTTACAATTCTCCTTTTCTTTTCTTTCTTTCTTTTTTTTTTTTTCTTTTAGAGACAGAGTCTCACTGTTGAGCAGACTGGAGAGCAAAGGCAAAATTTAGCTCATTGCAGCCTTGAACTCTGGACTCAAACAATTCTCCTGTCTCAGTCTCCTGAGTAGCTGGGACTATAAAAATGCAATTCTATTTTTTGTAGTGACATTGTCTCAATATGTTGCCCAGTATGGTTTTAAACTCCTGGCCTCAAGTGATCCTCACCTTAGCCTCCCAGAGTGCTAGGATCATAGGTGTGAACTTCTGTAATCCTAGTTTTAGACTGAAAGAAGGGTGTTTAGTCCCCTAATAACCTGGACTTCGTCTTTTTTTTTCCCCATCTAAAAAAACACATTCTTTGCTCAGAATCTGGACTTCTTTACTACAATTAGAATGTTTCTGTGTTTCTACTTCTATCTCACAGCAGACAGCTTTATAGTGGCTGCCACCTACATGGCCTCCAAGAAACTCCCCATCCACAAGCCTAGAGCTACGGCGGATAGTACCCACCACAGCTGACCCAAGCTGACTGCATCAGTCCCTTAAAAATGTCTTCCAGGTTAATCAACCATCTCTTTGGAGCTGAAAAACAGAGACTGAGGCATGCAGGAGGGAAGATAGGAGCTAAACAACCCATACTGAGGGAGGCCATAATGAAAACTGAACAGTGTTTACTTTTGTCCTTAGTGTAGAAAAGGGAAAACATACTTACATTTGCTTATTTACACACAGAAAAACTACATAAGAAGCTAGGAACAGGATCAGCGCCAGTAGCTCAGCAGCTAGGGCGCCAGCCACATACACTGGAGCTGGCAGGTTCAAACTCAGCCCAGGCCTGCCAAATAACAATGAAAACTACAACCAAAAAATAGCCAGGCGTTGTGGTGGGCACCTGTAGTCCCAGCTAATTGGGAGGTTGAGGCAAGAGAATTGCTTAGCCCAAGAGTTTGAGGTTGCTGTGAGCTGTGATGTCACAGTACTCCACCCAAGGTGACATAGTAAGACTCTGTCTCAAAAAAAAAAAGAAGCTAGAGGGCAGCGCCTGTGGCTCAGCGAGTTGGGCACCTGCCCCATATACCAAGGGTGGCTGGTTCAAACCCAGCCCCAGCTGAACTGCAAAATAAAAAAAATAGCTACGCATTGTGGCGGTCACCTGTAGTCCCAGCTACTTGGGAGGCTGAGGCAAGAGAATCGCCTAAGCCCAGGAGCTGGAGGTTGCTGTTAGCTGTGTGACACCACAGTACTCTACAGAGGGCGATAAAGTGAGACTCTGTCTCTACAAAAAAAAAAAAAAGAAGCTAGGCTTGCTGTCCTGTCAGTCCTAGTACATTCACTTTATAGCTGCTGGCAATATTAAAGGTTCCTTTTTTGTTTGTGTAAACTCTAATTTCTATCCAGGTGTCATGGACTTTTAAAATTTAGTGTTTCATAACAAATATCTCAGCATTTGGTTAATTAAATTTTGCCAGGACCATTATTGATTGAGCAAATAAATTCAACATCCATTTGGGAAAAAAAAAAAAAAAGAAGAAGCTAGGAACAGAAAAGAACTACGGGTCTATGGTGGTGGTTCTCAACCTGTGAATTGCGACCCCTTTGTAACAATGAAAATACATCCTGCATATCAGATATTTACATTATGATACATAACAGTAGCAAAATTACAGTTATAAAGTAGCAACGAAAATAAATTTATGGTTGGGTGTCATCACTATATGAGCAACTGTATTAAAGGGTCACAGCATTAGGAAGGCTGAGAACCACTGGTCTATGGGAATAGTAGGTCTCATGAAATGCCTTTCTCACTTTCTAGCTTTTGAATCAGAATCTATGGCCTAGTTTAACAAACTCACATGAGCTGGACATGATAGCTCATGCCTGTAATCCTAGCACTCTGGGAAGCCAAGATGAGAGGATTGCTTGAGGCCAGGAGTTCATAACCAGCCTGAGCAAAGCGAGACACTGTCTCTCAGGAAAAAGAAAAAATCAGGGTGGCACCTGTGGCTAAGTGGGTAGGGCGCCAGGTCCATATACTGAGGGTAGCAGGTTCAAACCCGGCCCCAGCCAAACTGCAACAACAACAAACAAATAGTTGGGCGTTGTGGCGGGCACCTGTAGTCTCAGCTACTCAGGAGACTGAGGCAAGAGAATCGCCTAAGCCCAAGAGTTGGAGGTTGCTGTGAGCTGTGTGATGCCACAGCACTCTATTGAGGGTGATGAAGTGAGACAGATTTTTTTTTTTACAAAAAAAAAAATCAAATGAAAAAATAAAGAGAGGTTCAGCGCCTATGGCTCAAGCAGCTAAGGTTTGAACCTGCTACCCTCAGTATATGGCCAGCCACATACACCTGAGCTGGCGGGTTCGAATCCAGCCCGGGCCCGCCAAACAACAATGACGGCTGCAACCAAAAACTAGCCGGGTGTTGTGGCAGGTGCCTGTAGTCCCAGCTACTTGGGAAGCAAAGGCAGGAGAATCACTGGAGCCCAGGAGTTGGAGGTTGCTATGAGCTGTGATGGTACAGCACTCTACCCAGGGCAATGGCTTGAGTCTCTGTCTCAAAAAAAAAAAAAAAAGAAAAGAAAAGAAAAAGGAAAAAGGAAAAAGAAAGAGAGATGATTCCAGGAGCTAGTAATGAGCTGTAAGCTGAGAAGCCAAAAGAAACCAATATCCTGCGCAAATCCAAGTTCATTAGTTCAATAAGTACTTACCATGTGCAAGCAACTTCAGACACTAAGCAAAGAAGTTACAGCAAGGAAAGGAGATCATTCCCAGACTTCCCAGTTGAAGAAGCCAGATATAAATAAAGATATGCCAGGCTCAGCTCCTGTGGCTCAGCAGTTAGGGCGCCAGCCACATACAATGGGATTGGCAGGTTCAAACCTGGCAAAAACAATGACAACTGCAACAAAAAAATAGCCAGGCATTGTGGTGGGTGTCTGTAGCACCAGCTACCTGGGAGGCTGAGGCAAGAGCATCACTTTAGCCCAGGAGTTTGAGATAGCTGTAAGCTGTGAAGTCACGGCACTCTACCGAGGGTGACATAGTGAGACTCTGTTTCAAAAGATAAATAAATAAATAAACATATGCCAAATGCAAGTAAGTGCCAAGAAAAAAGTCAAGTAAGTGAAATGGGAATTTTTATTTTTTAGAGAGGCAAAGTCTCATTATGTTGCCTAGGCTGGAATGCAGTGAGTATTCACAAGCACGATCAGCCTCCCGAGCAGGTGGGGCTACAGGTATACCACTGTGCCTAGTTGATGCCATTTTTAGACAAGATAGTCAAAGAGGATAGCTCTGTCAATATGGCAGCAACAGCCTGATATGAGAGGCCAGACCATGTGGTTATGGGAGTAAGCCTTCCAGCAAGACAAGTCACGAAGACAAGGTACTGAGGCGGGAAAAGTAGGAGGCCATTGTGGCTAGAGGAAACCAAAAGAATAAGAGGCAAAGTGGGAGAAAAGTGGCTCCAAATCTTCTATTGAGTCCCCCGGAACCCTCTCTCTACACTTTGTTGAATTAATTAGGATGGGTCATGACCTGGATATCAGAATTTCTAAAAGGTATTGAAATCCTTCTTTCCTGGTCCCTAAATGATTCTAATGTATGTTCTGAGCAAGACAGAAAGCCACTGAAGGGTTCTGAACAAAAGGATGAGCCAAAAGGACTGGCTACTATGTAAGGAACAGATTACAGGGGAGATTGGACATGGATGTTCCAGCAAGGAATCCATTGACATGATCTAGGTATTGATTATTGGCACTGATGGTGTTATTAACAGAGTGTGGTAGCTGGATTCTGCACAACAAAATTTTCAAACTGTCCTGGTTTAAGAGGAAAAGGAAAAGTTCAGAGAGGAATAGACATAGAAAAAGTCTAATCGACCATGAAGCTTTGTAACAAAGAGATGTTCCAGAACCATCCAGCACCCTCCTAAGTTTCGAGTCCCTCACTCCTCCCTTTTAAGGTTTCTTGAGGTAACTACTATAATATGTCTTGGTGCTTCAGTTCAGGTAAAGTTAAACCAAAACTAAAATCTTCATCTGTATAAACCTTCATTCTGTATAAGTATTCAGAATTATGTAAATGTATCACTAAAGGAACTGAAGAATGCACAAACCACCACAAACACAGTTACCTCTAAGAGATACAGAAGCAATTAAGGGAACTTTTAATTTCCTCTTACCTTCTTCAATGTTCTAATCTTTTATAATAAGAATGTTTACATGTAGCGTTTTCTCTCTTCTCTCTACTCTGTCTCCCCCCTTCTCTCTCCCTCTCCCCCACTACTCTCCCCCCTTCTCTCCTCCTTAGTGCTGCTCCGCAGCATCCCCCGCCAATAAACACCTTTCGTACAAGCAAAAAAAAAAAAAAAAATGTTTACATGTAGTAGTCATGTAATTTTTTTTTTTTTTTTTTTTTTGTAGAGACAGAGTCTCACTTCATCGCCCTGGGTAGAGTGCCGTGGCGTCACACTGCTCACAGCAACCTCCAGCTCTTGGGCTTAAGCGATTCTCTTGCCTCAGCCTCCCTAGTAGCTGGGACT
>CAUYON010158231.1:0-19935 GCA_963573935.1 Arctocebus calabarensis | reverse complement strand
TTAACTGTTGGCGACCATCAGGCTCTTTAACCTAAAAAGGCGCCGGGAGTCCTTCTCCTCCCCGCCGCAGCTCGCGCCGAAAAGCCTGGCCCGTATGGTCATTGGCCCTCCCTAAAAAAAGGTCACAATAAAGCCTATTGTCCGGTTCGAGCCTGGCCAGCCACGGCCTAAGATAACGTCACCCTCAACCGAACCTCCCCACCCCATGGGTTTCAAAAATTCCCCATAGTCCCCTTCCGTTTAATGTGCGCCTGCGCGATGAAGACAGCGTTCCGGGTGCGGTGTCTTCATTCCATTAGTTCTAGGTGTTACATGACACCACCCAAAGCCAATAAATACAGCCACGACATTCAAGCCTCACCACACCGCCGCCCCAGCCAAAGCAAGACTCCAGCTATACCCCGCCCTCTTTACCTTCCCACGCCCGCATAACCAGCCGATAGCCGGAACTTCAAACCTGTCTATCAGCAAACAACGCGCTCCCTTATCCCGCCCCTTCCTCCCCCTGCTCACTTGTAAGCTTTAAAAACTAGCTTTCCGCCGCCATTAAACGGACCTTGACAAGAAACCTGCTTGGTCTCGTTCTCTCTTTCTCGCCCATTCCTTTTCAGGCTCGGTCCCCCTCGTCCCCACGAATAACCGCGTCCCGCGGGCCGGGACAACATAGATTTCGGAGATTTTTAGACTTATTGTATGGGAGTTGAGAAAGAAGGAATCAAGATGACTAGTTTTCTGAACTTTCAGGAAAATCAATGGACATATCCAAAATAGTAAGATTTGCTCCACAGAAATAACAAGCAAAAGGCAGAGAAAGCAGTCATCTACTGATGCTCTTCCATACGTTGTCTTCATTTTTGCCAGTTCCCAGCAGTAGGAATCCTGCACCTGGAGCTGAGTGTTAGGAGAACATAGAATCTCGGATGGAGAAGGAGGTCTGGAAAAAAAAAAAAAAAAGGAAAACATCTAATCTCAGTGAAAAACTAGGAGCAGAACATGGGTCTAGGATCAGGGATCTCATTACACCATGATTCTTCTGGAATAGGAAAAGCATATTCATCCGTTTCATGATTCAGGTTCATCTCATAGTTAACTTTGCTAATCCAAGGTAAGCAGAAATCTGCCCCATCTTTCATAGCTAGACTGTCTAATGATTCAGGGTTGGGGGTGGCACCCCAGCCAGTTCGGCTGTAGCTGAAGGGAGGGCCTGTCTGTCCACCCTAGAGGTGTTGGTGCACGGCAGCCAGCAGGAGGAGCCAGCGGGGTGGTGGAGAGGGTGCTGTTGGAGGCTCCAGTCCGGAGCTGCTGGACAACTGCTTGGGGGGACACCTCCAGGTTGCCAGCTTAGGGAGCACTGTGGTGTCTCCGCCCTGCCTCTGTCTCCCTCCCCTTACACTTGCCAATGCTCAGGGAACTCCTACTTCCCAGGCCTGCTCAATTTCATGCAAGTTTCCTAGGCCCAGGAATGGAAAAGATTGTATCCATTCCTTTGTAGGGATATATATATATATATATATATATACACACACACACACACACACACCCCTAGACGAAGGACCCAGACGGGAGAGTTTTTCAGACTTGGGTTTTTCCCTCCGCCAGAAGTTCTGCTGCTTTTTCAGTATTCTTTTCTATAAAATAAATCCTGAATTACTCATATGGGGATTTCATATTCAGTAGGTTCTTGGTCTTGGTGACTGATGAATGAATCCACGGACCACAGATCAGTGTGGTAAGACAGGATTTATTTTACAGAAAAGAATACAAAAACACTAAAGCTCCTGGCAGAGAGAAACCACCAAGTTAGGGGGGAAAAGCTCTCTCTCTGGGCTTTTATCTATTCCTCTGTAGTTACATCTAGCCTGTATGGGTCCTCTGTAATTACATTCGGGGCAGGGACTCGGTAACAAATGAAGGGATATGGTCTCTTTGATTCCCAGGCCTAGGAAACCTACATGAAATTGACCAAGCCTAGGAAATGGGGGTTCCCTGTTCAGTCCTTAATGCAAGGGGAGGGAGGCACTGGTGTCTCCCCAGCAGCTGTCTGGCCCCTCTGGCTACTGGAGCTCCTGCACCCACCACCCGCCAGCTCCCTGGTTCCTCCTCTGCCAGCTGCTCCGCACCCACAACACCAGGGCGGAGGGGCAGGCCCTCCCCTCAGCTCACCTCAACTGGCTGGGACGCCACCCACCCTGTATGATTACTACTGATCTGTGGATTTATTCTTCCAAACCCAGAGACTCAGGGTCTACTGAAGAAGTAATTCTGGTAACACTAAGAGTGCTACAAAATCATCTGTACGCACTATGATATTTCAGTAAAAATCTGGTAAATTATAGAAAAGCTGCCCCCCCCAACTGAGATGCAGCCAAGCAACCAAATAATTACTCCAAAAGTGGAGCTTGGCAAAGTAAATGAGATTATTAGATGTTATTCATGAGGGTACTCACTCCTGGTCAGTATAAGAACCCTCTGGTCAGGCCTGGAACTCTTGGCACTCACTCCTGGGCCGTGGCAGAAGTTCTTTGTGGAGAGTCAGGTGTGCACACATCTACACACAGTGTCACCTTAAATCTCTTTCCAGAGCTCCTACATTACATCATCACATGTTCACATTGAAACAAATCAAGCAGGTGCTGTTCGGTCATCTTATGTCTTTATACAGCCCAGTTATGTTCATGATATTATAATTCTCCATTATAAATCTCTGATTGGAGATTTTAGTATTACAGTTACTTGAAGGGTATTTCTTGTAAGTTAGCTAAAGCAGTACTAATGCAGCCAAGGCTGGCTTACCCCGGTTGCCTCTGCCTCAAGAAAGTGCTGAGCCACATCTCTTGAGCCTCGTAACTAACTTTTGGCATTTGTTTAATTCATTTTGTAACAATTTTATTGAGCACTCCAAGCTAGCACAGTGTTCTTGTGGCAGAGACCTGCATTTTACCCTCAAGTGGAACGCTGTTACATACTACTACCACCCTATCTGGTCCTGAACTAATGAATAATATCTCAATCCTTTAAGAAGCAACTTTACAGTCTAAGTTGAGTGATACAAATACAACCTGGTGATGTTTGCCAATGATAAAAAGAATCAAAAATTCAACCTGAATGTTTGCCACATAGAAAAGAAGTAGCAACTGGAGTTTTCAACTACTCTTTAGCTTATGATATAATTTTAAGTCACCTGACTCACTTTTTAGAGTCTTTCAGTTCTTGTAAACAATTTCTATGTACAATTTCCACAAATTATTATTTTAAACAGTACTTTTAAATGAACATTTATCCATTAAACCAAATATGATTTTGCACAATTGCATAGACCTTAATTTTCTTTTCCCTCCAATAAAAAAGAAACAACATAAATACACCTGCGCATTTGAGAGCACAGTTATGTATTCCTCACCATATTAAAGGATCCTAAGTCTCTTCATGCTATTGAAATCTGTGACCCCCTAGGAAAGAAAAAAGTCTTTGACCTACTATCCCTTAATGTGGCCCCAGGACAAACAGCCCTCAGCAAGAAGAGAAAACACTATTTCAAGAAAAGAGTGGTTCTGCAGAAGGAAAGAGTTGGCTCTCCTATTCTCCTAAGTAAATTATTCTCGCAAATGAGTAGAGTTAAGCATGACCCTGTAGCAAGACAAGATAATGTAGCAATACATAATACTCATACCGGAATGTCCTCTTCTGTCCTGGCTGGCTCACCAAATATGATACTGGAGTTTCAGGTTCTTGGTCTTGTTAATTGGAAGAATGAATCGAAGGACCGAGATCAGTGGTAAGACAGGATTTATTCACAGAAACAAAGAATACAAAAACTACAAAAAACAAACCTTGTGGCAGAGAGAATTCAGATGGGTAACCAGCTCTCTCTTTCCCCCTGGGAAGTCTGTCCTTTGGCTCTCTGCTCAGGGGTATATATAATTGTAGGGGGTTGTTTGCTCAACTCAATGTTTACTTTTAGGGTGGATCTTCATCAGTTACAGCCAACTGCCAATGAACTCTCAGGCCTTGGAAACTTACATGAAATTCACCAGTCAGAGCTACAGGAGAAGGAGACAGCAAGGCAGCAGTGTCTCACAGGTGTCTGGCCTTTCTGGCTACTGGAGCATCCCAGAACCCCCCTGCCTACCCTTCAGTTCGCTGGTTCCACTGCCAGCTATAGCTGTACCAACACCACCAGGGCTAAGGGGGCAGGTCTTAGCACCACCTGTTCTGCATCAATATAATTTCAGGAGTTCTGGGAAGATCTTTCTGGCCAAAAACAACCTCCACCTACTGTTCAGTAATACCTCTATAAGGATGGAGGTCTTTATAACATAACTAAAGATAATCCTTTACATGTGTAATAATCCTGTAAAAGATGACTTCTAAAAAGTGCATGTCAATATAGAGACAGTTTATATAATATTTTATCTTGAGAGTAGGCTTTGATAAAAATGAAAAAGGACTGCCTCCCTATCCTAAGGCTACCCATGCTTTAATACTCGGCTCTAATTCTGGATTCTGGTCATCTTTTTCTGAAAAATAATGATTCAAATGTCTATCCTTCTCATTGTGTGTTTAGTTACCCAATCAGAATATAAACTCTGAGCATTTGATGGGATGTTATAATTCTTTGTATGCTCAGTGTCTTATAGCTGTATCAATAGTGAATGTCCAATAGTAATTATAAACATTTCTGGAGTTTTAACTGTATATACAACAAAGTACTAGCTCAATGGTCTTGTTTATTGTTATCAGTCACAACCTTTTTGAAATAGGACTCTGTTTCCTTTCTTTTTGAGATTAAGATACAATAAGGGGGGTTGGAAAAAATACAATAAGGGTATCTTTCCCATTCAGGATGAAGAAAGGGAGGCAATCACATGAATATGCTATAGTGAAGGAAAACTTGAGACATTGCTCCAAAATGAACAGCTTCAAAAGAAGGAAGGAAAAATCAGTACATATTAAAGGAATAGTCAGTCATCCAAATCACTTATTTTAATTTTTAACCATGCCACATAATACATTTTCTCACACAAATAGTTGATGCACTGTCCGTACATGGATACAGAATCTAGAATAAAGTGTGAAAATAAATGAGACAAATCATTAGCAACCCCTTGGGAACAGAAGAGGAAATAGGAGAAAATGCCTCTGGAAAGCCTCATCGGCTCCCTGCAAGGGGATCCTTTCCTAATATATTCACAGAGGACAAATATTGAGGAACTATATTCCTTATCTTGTGGGATCCTCCACTTTTGCCTAAAGAAATCCTGACCTCCACAGGTTTCATACTGCTACTGAGAATGACATAAAAATATAAATAAGACAAATGCTTATCAATATTAAATTACTTGATTTTGGAAGAAATATCATCTTGGCTTGAGAACCACTTGTGAAGTGTAATAAAAAATGCTTCCATCTTCCCCACTGTCTTGCCTCCTTATTCCTGCCCCACCTCCTACCACAGAATATATAACCCCCATTACACCAAATTTCTCTTCTAGACTCCCCTGGTAAAGACCAGCCTCCCATGTCTAATTCCCTATTGTTTTATTCCTTTGTCTTATCTGTTTGAAACAAATGATGGTAAGTTATGTAATCAGTTTCCATCACCAACCATAACAAACAAAAGATTGGATTTTTTCCCAGTAGTTTTCAAGCTTTTCTTCCCCTTTCTCCTTATTGTGTACTGGTGTTTTGTATTATTGATAGGAAAATTATTCAAAAGAAGAAAAGTTTATTTTATTGAATAATACCTTAAAGAGCCAATTCTTAGTTTTATCCTCCAGAGTAATGAGCAAATTTTGAACTGTGGCCTAGCTCTAGTCAAACCAAAATAAAGCCACAAGGGTGAACAACATATTAGGAAGGGGGGTGTTATTGCCCAAAATGAATGTTTATTTGGAGAGCAAAAATCAAAAAAATAAGGTATAAGAAAGCAGAAATTCATTGAAGTGAAGCAAATGGATAGTACTAATCTTATTTTTAGTTAAAAAATACATATATCTATAATGAGGCATGGGCTTTACCAGATAAGGCTGATACAAAGAGTAGATTTTAGGACTAGAATATTAGAAATTATATATTATTATATACTAGTGATAAAATTTGCAGTGGCATACACTGCAGCTATTCCAAGTACCACTCTAGAAGGTAAGTAGGACTGAGGTGGCTTAGTTTCACCTGGGATCAGAGCACTGTCCCAAGAGCAGGAATCACTGTTTCTGCTTTATTTTTGCTGGAGTTGCAAAGGGCCGGGTGTAACAGGAGCTAAGATCACAGAGCTAAAATCCAAACACAGATATTCTGATTCCAATGCTAGTAACTTCTCAGTGTCTAAGTTTCCTCAACTGTAAATGAAAGTGATAATATTAGTTCCCTAAATAGATTATTGTAAGTATTAAATTACTTAAACACATAATCACTTGGAATGTCATACACATTCATTTTAAGTGCTCGATAAATATCAACCTAGTTTCCTTCTAGAACAAAATAAGACAAAAGAATGTTACATAGCAATCATGGCACTTAGTGTTGGATGAGTTCGATTACACAATGGCTTTAAGAGAACATATAAGACAAATGCCTAAACATATAGACCAAATTCCATTCCAATGTCCTTCTCTTCTATATCAATGTGAAGAATGATCACAGATACCAACAAGAGACAGAAGAGAGCTCAAAGACACAGTGTAATCATCTAAGACAGGATTGTTTTTTATGTTTTATTGTTTTCTCAGTAAAGGGATATGTTTTTTATGTTTTATTATTTTCCCATTAAAAGTGGGATCTCTAGAAATGTGGCTCAATAAGTGATTTCAACCCCTAGATAGAAGAAGAGGGTGGAGGAAATAGGAGCTTCTACGTGCAGAAGGCGACACACTTCCTCCTATGATGAACAGTAACATTACCATTCGCACATCATCCAAGCAAGAAATCACAGACTGAGCGGTCTTAGTTCCTCACCCTCTCTCACTTCCAGAAGGCAAATGACACCCCCTGTATCTTAATCTCAAAAAGAAAGGAAACAGAGTTGTATTTCAAAAAGGTTGTGACTGGTAATAAATAAACAAGACCAGTGAGCTAGTACTTTGTCGGATATATAGTTAAAACTTCACAAATGTTTATAATTACCATTGGGCATTCACTTCTCTGCCCATGCTGCCACCATTGTAGTTCAGCCTTTAGTCTCTATTTCCTGAACTTCCAAATAATCTTCATAGAAGCCATCTCATTCTTCTATAATCCAACTTCTGGAATGACAGCATAGTTAGTCTGTTTGGTTGAAAAGATGGCCACATACTTTTCAGTTTTCCATCAAGAAACAGAGTCTATTTCTCCACTCAGAGGTAGCTGTGTAGATCTGGAATATCCTAGTGAATTGCTCTGGCCAATAGAGAGTGACAGAAGTGACATTGTGTCAGTTCCAAGTTCAGACCGTCTGAAGCCCTGTGCTCTGTTGCTCTTAGAACCCGGTGCCTACCGTATGAAAATTCCTAGGCTAGGCTGCTGTGTGATGGAGGATACATGGCCTAGTGACCCTGTGCCCTGATTGGAAGCCAGTCAGTCTCAATGCTTCAGTGCCAACTCAACCTATCTGCAGACATATGAGAGAACCTGGCAGGATCAGCTGAGCTGGTCCAGACAAAAAAATATCAGCCACCTGACCCACCAAATGGAAAACTAAATAAACAATGGTTGTTCTAAACCACCAACTTGTGAGGTAGTTTCCTTTTTTAGCAAAAGAGATTCCATTTAATACAGATCTAATTTAATGCTTGAAGAATTGCAATTAAGAATGTCAGTTAACATAAAAACAACATTCATTAAAAAATAACTTATAGGAAAGACAAAGAGAACGAGAAACATTTAAAATTAGGAGATTTTAATCTCCACTTCAGAATCCATGAAAGCTAAATGGGGAAAAATAAGTAAGGATATCTGAATAATATAATTATAAGGTAGATATGATTAATATTTGTTGAACTATCTGCCTTAAAAATAAAGAATACTCTTTCACAAATGTGATAAATTTAGAAATTAAATGCAAAATAAAATAATGAAAAGGCTTTTCCAGGTGCAAATTTAAAACTCATAAGCAGAATTTCTTAGAAACAATAATAATGAAAACACATATAAGTATTTAGTCTATAAAATACAGCCAAGATACTGTTTAGAGGCGATTTTTACCATTAAAAATTTATGTCAATAAACTATAATTTAAAAAATTTAAAATATGACTCAAAAAATTATGAAAAATATCAAAATAAGCCAATAGAAAATAAAGGAAACATATTTATGAAAGAATTTACTCTGATTTGGAAAATAGAACAGTAAAAAGAAGAAAATGGAATAATAGTAAAAATAAATAAATAAATTATCATTTAAAAGCCAATAAGGCAAATAAGGCACCAGCAAAGCTAATTAGGGAGGAAAAAGATAAACTGAAAATATTTTTAAAGAAGATCATAGAGTGGATACTCATAGGAAAAAACCATAAGAAATTACTTTGCCAGGGCAATGCCTGTGGCTCAAAGGAGTAGGGCACTGACCCCATATGCTGGAGGTGGCGGGTTCAAACCCAGCCCTGGCCAAAAACTGCAAAAGAAATAAAAGAAAAGAAAAAATAAATTACTTTGTCCAATACACAGCAAATAAATTTGAAAACTTAGATGAAAGAATAATTTTCTAAGAAAACATAATCTACCAAAATTGGGGTGGGGACAATTTTAGTGTCATATTAAGTAATTAATACAAAATAATTGTAATTCTACCCTAAACAGAGTAGAATCAATAGAAGAAATATGTTGGAGTGGATGCAGAGAAAAGGGAACAGTTCTACACTGCTGGTGGGAATGCAAACTAATACGTTCATTTTGGAAAAAGCGTTTGGAGATCACTTAGAGATCTAAAAATGGACCTGCCATTCGATCCTACAATTCCTCTACTAGGTATATATCCAGAAGACCAAAAACCACATGATAACAAAGATATTTGTACCAAAATGTTTATTGCAGCCCAATTCATAATTGCTAAGTCATGGAAGAAGCCAAAGTGCCCATCAACACACAAATGATTTAATAAATGGTGGTATATGTACATCATGGAATATTATGCAGTCTTAAAGAAAGATGGAGATTTTAACTCTTTCATGTTTACATGGATTGAGCTGAAACATATTCTTCTTAGCAAAGTAGCTCAAGAATGGAAGAATAAGTATCCAATGTACTCAGTCTTACTATGAAACCAATTTCATATGAAAGCTATAACCCTATTATAGCCCAAGAATATGGGGAAAGGGGAAGGGAAGTGAAAGGGGGAGGATGAGTAGAGGGAGGGTAATTGGTGGGACCACACCTATGGTGCATGGTACAAGGGTACATGTGAAACTTACTAAATGTAGAATATAAATGTCTTAACACAATAACTAAGAACATGCCATGAAGACTAATGTTAACCAGTTTGATGAAAATGTTTCAAATTGTATATAAAACCAACACATTGTACCCCCCCAAAAGAAGAAGAAATAATTATCTTCATTTAAGTGCAAAAGAAAGAAAATAGAAGAAATAAAGAGAAGAACTAAGTTCACCACAAATAAAGCCCCAGGCTCAGCTTTATACTCCAGTTTCACAGAGTAATTCTAACAAATCTTTAAAGACCTCATAATTTTTAGTGTCATATAAACTGTTTCAAAGTATTATAAAGAAAGAAAATTCTTATTTTGTATTAATTATTTAATATGACACTAATACTAAAATATGGAAACATTAAACAAAAAACCCTACAGACCAATCTTCCCTGTGTATAGAATAAAAACATCTGTGCATTATATTAGCAGTACATGAAAAGAATAATCCACCAAGACCAAGTAGTATTGATTCTAATAATGCAAGAATAATTCAGGATTAGGGAATCTGTTAATATAATACACCTAGTGTAATATAATAATATAATTCATTATATTAATATATCTAAGAAGAAAAATCACATAATCATCTCCTGAGCTGCTAAAACAGACAGAATTCAAAACCATTCTTCATTTTTAATAATTGACATAAATACAGATGAGAAAATTGTTTTACCCAAAGTCAGCATTATATATAACTGAGCAATTCTCATTAAAAACAAAAGAAAAAGGCTCGGCACCTATGGCTCAACGGGCTAAGGAGCCAGTCATGTAAACCTGAGCTGGCGGGTTCGAATCCAGCCGGGGCCTGCCAACCAACAATGACGGCTGCAACCCAAACAAAAATAGCCAGGCATTGTGGCGGGAGCCTGTAGTCCCAGCTACTTGGGAGGCAGAGGCAGGAGACTCTCTTGAGCCCAGGAATTGCAGGTTGCTGTGAGCTGTGATGCCACGACACTCTACCCAGGGCGACAGCTTGAGGCTCTGTCTCAAAAAAAAAAAAAGAAAGAAAAAGAAAAAGGATCACTATTTCTGCGGCTATTCAACAGTGTACTTGAGTTAGCAGCCAATGCAAGTGAACATAAGAACAAAGTCTGGAGGTACAAAATTAGAAGAAAGTAAACTTTCAGTTTCTGCAGATGATGTGATTGTACACGTCACAAGGGAATCCACTAGAAAACTATTACAAACAAAAAAAATTTAGTAAAATAGCAGGGTAAGAAGTTATTATACAGGAATCATTGGGGTTTGTATATACAGAAGCCAATGAATTAAAAGATATAAGGGGATAAAAGACATAATGCATGTTGACAACAAAAAAAAAATGTATTTACAATACTTAATAGTAAATTTAGATAGAAATGTATTAGAACAATGGACTAAAACTGATATGCCATTCAGGGGCACAGAGGGACAGGTCTTGAATAGAATGTTACCAAATCACAAAGATGTTAACTAATTAATTAACACATGTAATGCAATTATCATTACTAATACTAATAATTTTTAATAGACAAACAGATTCCAATATATATATGGGAAAAATACATATAGAAAGATAGGCATAAGATTACCACTGAAAGAGAACTGCAAGGAGCATGGATTAGGTGAACAAATATTAAAGCATATTATAACACCTCAATAATTTAAAGAGTATAGCACTAGTATGTGAATGGACAGACCAAAACAATAGAACTATGAGTTCAAAGACAGGCCCAAATACACACATAAGTTTAATTTATGATAAAGATATTATTTGAAATCAGTGATAAAAAGACTTCAATATATGATCTGAACACAACTATTTATGTATCTAGAAAAGAATTAGATTGTATTGATGTCTTAACTCATGTTTCAAGAAAGATGAAATAACTAATTGTGAACAACGAAACCCTAAAACTAACAGAAGAAAACACTGAAGAATTATTTTAAATGAGAGTTCAAAGGGACTGGGAATAATTCAAAAAGCCAGAGATCATACAGGCAAATACTGGTGAATGTAATGATCATTCCAGTTCTTTAACTCTACTGACTATTCACTCCACAGGTACCTCCACCTTTTAATTTCTAATTACGGCAACCTCCCCGTAATAATCATTTCACGAACCTACTCTCTGACCAATAGCACTTCCAGTAGCATTTCTCCAACTATCCTTTGAACCCACCAGGCCCTACAGGTGATTCCATCACCTTTTCATTTCCCCTCATCTCTCTGGTATCATCAGTGTCCTCTTTAACCAGCTTAAGCTCTAGAACCAATCCTAGTCACTCCCTTAAATAATTCCTCAAACCTCTTGCTGTCTCCTTCTTCATCATACTTTGAACAAATACAATAATTAAGTCTAACTGCTTGGTCTACACTTGCACTGAGGAAGCTGAACCTGGCTTGGAAAATCATACATCCCTCCTAAATGTTCTCATTTTAACTCTTGATTCATAGTCGGTAACCTCCTAATGCTACCCAATAATCCCATTTGTTCTTCCACTGTCTTACTATTCTTTCTTCTCTCTTTGAACTTCCAACTCCTTTCCCACTACTGCCTCTCTCAGCTGATGACTTCGCTTATATTTCACTGAAAACATAAGAACAATAAAAAGTGAACTTTGGAAATCTCCATATATAGGGTGGCCATAAAGTTCATGTGCAATTTAAATAGTTATACGTGAACTCTATGGCCACCTTGTATAACCACTTGCCTTCATTTATGCCCATATCTTCTCATTTTTCCCCTATTACTATGGATAAACTGTGGGTTTAACTAGGGCTATGAGTCAGATCCCATGACCATCATCTCCCAGAGGATGTTACTTTAGAAGTTCTTCCCTTCCTTTCACCTGCAGCATCCCTCCCCCCTCTGTGTGGGTCATTCTCAGAAACATGGAAATATGCTGTTATTCCCCCTACATAATTTACCCCCTTGGAGATCTCATCCACTCTCCTGCCCACAAATATGTAATGATGGGAACCTAATAGAAAATCAGGAAATCTTACAGCCATCTAGTCTTCGATAAACTAAATAAGAACATACTCTGGGGTAAAGAATCTCTATTCGATAAATAGTGCTAGGAGAACCAGCTATCCACATGTAAAAGAATGAAACTGGACCCACCGCACTCACAAAAATTGATTCTAGATGGATAAAAGACCTAAATTTAAGGCATGAAAGAATAAAAAATCCTCAAAGAAAGCATGGGAAAAACAGTTGAAGAGATCGGCTCGGGGAAAGACTTTATTAAGAAGACTTACATGGCAATTGCAACAACAGAAATAAACAAATGGGACTTAATTAAATTAAAAAGCTTCTGTACTGGTAACCTGACAACAACCAAAGCAAATAGACAACCTACGCAATGGGAAAGGATATTCGCATATTTTGAATCAGTCAAAAGCTTGATAACTAGAATCTATAGAGAACTCAAATTAATCCACATGAAAAAAGCCAACAATCCCTTATATCAATGGGTGAGAGAAATGAATGTAACCTTCTCTAAAGAAGACAGAAAATGACTAACAAACATATGAAAAATGTAATCCCTAATTATTAGAGAAATGCAAAGTAAAGCTACCCTGAAATATCATCCAGTAAGAATGGTCCACATCACAAAATCTCAAATCTGCAAATGTTGGCGTGGATGTGGAAAGAAGGGAACACTTTTACACTGCTGGTGGGACTGAAAACTGATACAACCTTTTTGGAAGGAAGTATGGAGAACTCTCAAAGAACTCAAACTAGACCTCCTGTTTGACCCTGCAATCCAATTACTATGTATCTACCCAGAAGAAAATATATCATTTTTATCATAAGGACACTTGCACTAGACTATTTATCACAGCTCAATTTACAATTGTCAAAATGTGGAAACAACCTAAATGCCCACCAACCCAGGAATGGATTAACAAGCTGTAGTATATGTACACTATGGAATACTATTCAGCCATTAAAAAAGTGGAGACTTTACAGCCTTTGTATTAACCGTGATAGAAGTGAAACACATTATTCTAGTAAAGCATCACAAGAACAGAGAAGCAATAATCCTATGTACTCAATTCTGATATGAAGACAATTAATAACCTAGTACACTGTGGGGTTGGAGGAAAGGTGAGCACAGAGAGAGAAGGAGGGCAGTGGGTGAGGGAGCACAGCGTGTAACATACCTTTTGGGGTGGGATACAATCATAAGAGGGACTTTACCTAACAAATGCAATCAGTGTAACCTGGTTCTTTGCACTCTCAATGAATCCCCAACAATTTAAAAAAAAAATGTAACGATGACTCACAAATGTCTATCTTTAGCTCAGAACTCTTCCCTGAGCTCCAGATCCTAATTTCCTATTTAACTTTTTTACTTGCGTCTCTAAGAGTCACCTCAAATTTAACACGTGCAAAACTGAGTTACTGACCTTCCCCTGCCCTCATTAAGACTGCTGGTCTTTTCGTGCAGTTACTCAGGCTCAGTGAATGCAGAGCTATCCTTGGTGCCTCTGTTTCCTCCACAGTGGGAATCCAATTTATCAACACATCTTATAAGCTCTGTCTTCCATATATCTGTCAGTGCCCCTTTTCATCACCTCTATTATTATTGCGCCAGTCTAAACCACCCTTAGCTCTCACCATTAGCTCTTACTTATTGCGGTAGCCTACTAACTTATCTTCACATATCTACCTTTGTCCCCTTCCTTTTCCTTTTTTTATTCTTCCACAACAGCCACAGAAATTTGTTAGAATCTAAGTCATTAGATCATTTCTCCACGCAAACCTGCCATGGCCATTCAAACTGTGTACCAAGGAACCCTGGGGCCCCACAGTGAACTCACCATGGTGCTTGGAGATATCTTAAATTCCTATGAGAGAAATACAGATACTCAATATACTTTGCACACAGAGGAATGAGTTTATACTATTTTTTTTTTTCTAACGATGTCATGTCTTTCTAAAGGAGATTTTCAGCAGCTACTGTGGTAAAAAGCCTGCACCATATAAAAACCAATGTGGAACAGAAAATGAATGTGGCAATATCCAACATGATTCCAAGCTTTGAGAATTTGTGTTGTGAGCAAATGACATACATATCCCATTAGGAAGTAATTGTGATTAGTTAAGAATGAAATAAACATACTTTTCCTCTTCCAATTGACATGTATTACTTTTTAAATAGCTATTAAGATGTTAGGACATAGATATTTATCAAGTTCTTTGGCAGTAACTACTTAATAAATGACTCTGCTAGGTCCCTCTTTTGGCCTATAAGTCTGATGAAAAAAAAATCCAGATACAACAACCTTCAGTTGAGCAGAAACTGAAAACGAGAAGAAACTAAAGAACTAAAAAATATCAGGAAGAGTGATTGAAGAAGAACTTGGAAGGGCAGACAGACTCAGATTACATGGAATTTCAGAGCATCAGAGAAAAATTTTAATTTCAGCCATCGTGAGAAATTTTAATGTTATGCTAAGAGCAATGGAAGGCTTGAAGTTATTTTAAGCAGGTGAGTAATTTGATCCAATTTATAATATTAAATAATTAAGCTACTACAAAGAGAATGAGTTGGAAAAGAATGAGAAGAAGTGGAGACCCCTCCAGGTATTTATGAAGTTCAGAGAACTTGGGGGCTTGAACCAGACTGAGATAGAGACAAACAGAGGTAAACATGTGTGGGGATCAGGAGCATTGGGTAAGTAAAATTGGCAAGGCTTGGTGACAGATTGAATGAATGGGGTAAGGGAGATGGGAACATCAAGGGTAACTCCTAAACTTCTGACTTGAGCAGCTAGGTGCCCCTACTTGAAATAAATATAGGGAGGAACTAGTTTCAAGCAGAGTATCAGAGCTTAGTTAAGAAATAATTTACAGATGGCAGTAGGCAGACATTTGGATTTGAATATGAAATCAGAATCTCTTTCCCTAAATATGGCACAATTCTTCATTCCTCCTTCATTCTTTGTCTTACTGAGTTCTAGTTTGTAGCCACTACATACCCTCAGTTTCTATTAATACAGTCTCATCCAAGCCCAATTTAAATGCATCTTGCCAACACAGCACATTAGGGTCGCCATCTGGAAGTGTGCACAAAAGTTGGTTTTGTTAGCCTAAAACCAGTATCCCGAATGCCTTAGATGGAAGCAAAGACTACCATATGTTTTTCAGTTTCCAAACTATTCCTTGAAAACAAACTTGCTTCACTTGGCTGTTGACAGCCTTCCTACCTCCTTCCAGTTTCTCTTCCCTTAGGGTTGTACATTGTCCTTATTTCAATTGATGTTACATCGTACTAAGGGTCCTACAGCAAACCAAGCAAACCACCAGAATATGAAGCTGCCGCTGCCTCCTGACTTTGATTTTTTTTCGGGAGGGTGGGGGAGGGGTTAATTTTTTTATTATTATTAAGTCATTTATACATAGATCATAAAAACATTTATGCCATTATGGGATTCAACATGTTGATTATTTGTACAAATTGGAGTGCTTACATCCTACTAATCAACATAACCTTCACCTCATTTACCCAATTACAGCGTTAAGACATTTGTATTCTACACCTGATAGATCCAACTTGTACTTGCAATATGCTCCGTAGGTGTGGTCCCCCTACTAACCCTCCCTCTATAGACCCACCCCCACTTCTTTTCCTTCTTTCTCCCCTTCCCTCCTTCATCCTAGGCTATAGTTGTGTTTCATTTTTCATATCCAACCATATGTTTTTGTGATTATATGTGTGTGAGTGATTATAAATTGGTTTCACTGTAGTATTGAGTACATTGGATATTTTTTTTTCCATTCCTGAGATACTTTACTAAGAAGAATAGCCCCCTGACTTTGAATTTTACTGCCGCTTGAATCCCGCTGCTCTAATGCTACAAGTTATCAAATCAAATCGCCTTGAGTCTCAGTAATTTAAATAAGACTGGAGTTTAGAACTCCCCTATTGCCACTGTATTTTGGACGCTCCACCACCTAACAGGTGCCAATTTTCTCTACTTTGAGTTACCACTCCACAGTGGGGTTATAGCATGTTTTATTGATAAAAGTCTCCATGTCTTTTTATAAATATTTTTTTCTCCTCTGGAAACCCATATTTGTCTTTTGAAGACTAACTCAGGCACTGACAGCAACTTAATTTATTCTCTCTTGAGATCATTCTTGTAAAAATCCACACTAGAACTGAATATTTTCTTCTCATTGTGTTTGGTTGTTTTGTGATATTTCTCACAATACAGCAGGATACATACCTATGTATAGATTTTTTTCCTTTTACACTAGATCTTTCACTAATTTGGTCTCTACTGACAAACTGTCTTTTCTGATTCTTTGTATTGATTTGTACACATGCACAACAGATTCTATTTGCATAAATGAATAAAATACTGAAAGGTTTTGATTATTATTAACATTACTGAATTGTTTCTTGTAACTGTGATAGTAATCATTTGAATGTTGATGCTCTCACTTCTACATTTGTTTAGTCTCTGTCCCAGAGGTACCCATGTCTTATGCTAGTTCCTATTAAACTAGACAGTTTAGGAATGGGAGTGTGGACTTCTGCTCTTTATTAAAACTTTCCATAGCAGGATGTACTTTGCTGCTGCGATGATCCTTTGATCTGCTATGGGTACACCCTAGTATATTGTGTAGAGCTCTCAGCTGAAGTACTCCTGAAGTCATGCTTAACAAACTATGTTTATTTGCTTCAGCACACAACTAATTATCAATCTTAGTAATGTTATTTAGTCATTTGCCAGAATGTATTGGCTTAATTATAAATCCCTTGTAATTACTAGTTATCCACCCTAAAGCTAGGCTGTCTTCTGTCGTTGCATGGTTCATTTTCCCAGTTTATTAGGACACATCAATATCTATAGATTGTTTAATAATTTGTTATCTGTTCTGAGTGAATAAATCCATCAATTTCTGTCATTTGTATTGATTTGCACTTATATTATTGGCACTTTATCCCTCAAATACTTGCTAATTTACTAGCATTCTTGAACGTTTGTTTTAATGTCAGCATATTCATTGAAATCATTCATGTATAAAAGAAGCCCCTATAATCTCGATTCCCCACTTTTGCTATCTTTCCTTCTTCATGGTTTTTGTGTTTAAACAGAAGCAGAAAAAATTGAATTTCCTTAAACAATTCTTTTCTTTTTATAATTTTGTTTTTTTGTGGGGTTTTTTGGCTGGAGCTGGGTTTGAACTCACCACCTCCAGCATATGGGGCCGGCACCTTACTCCTCTGAGCCACAGGTGCTACCCTATAATTTTTTATTTTTTTTTATTAAATCATAGCTATGTACATTAATGCAATCATGGAGTACAGTGTGTTGGTTTCATATACAATCTGAAATATTTTCATCAAACTGGTTAACATAGCCTTCATGGCATTTTCTTGGTTATTGTGCCTTAAACAATTCTTAATTTCTATTCCTTTTTTACAGAATATGTTAATAACTCCTCTAGGTCTCAATATCTTGAAATACAAATAATTGACCACTAATTTCTATTTAGTAAGTATCATTTCTTCTCTATGGTGTATTTTTTATAAAATTGCTTGCTTATACTGAATATTACCTAATTTATAATCAACCAGAATGAACAATTTTTACCCTGTTCAATTCTACATATCCCAAGGCACTACGGCAGGTAATGCTCTTGAAATGATGTCAATATTTGTTGAATTAAATCATTAGTTGTATTGAAGGAAATGCTTACTGGCAGAAGTCTCTTAAATTAATGTGAATATCTCTACTAGCTCTCTGGTCCCCAAATTGATCTGTTTTACCCGTGTTCTATTACAGCTCCATGTAGAGCACACAATCAACTTAAAATGAATAGCCTAGCCCAACTGGGAAATACTTGATACTTAACTCTCAGCAAGCAGACCTTGAAGAGTCACTATATGTGTTCAAAATTACTTAGCCATCCTCGTAACTCTTCCAAATCTTGATGTGTTGAAGAAATAAAGAGTGTTTAGGTACCATCTAACTGAAAGTTCCTTTTTAAACTTCCCATCTCTTAGTTCTGCCATTAAAAAAGAAAAGTCGAGTTTTGATACTTAATCTCAGACTTGGTGATACTATGATTTCATATATTTTTTATTGTTCATTTGCTGGAAGAATGAGAGGAAAATTTTATTCTTTGGGATGAAGTGCTTTCCACTGGAACAGAAATACTTTTCTCATTCAAATCTTTTTGTGCTTCATGAGATTTAAAGGCAATAAAATATCTGCACCTGCATTTTTTTGTGGGACTAAAAACCATGAGTGAAACTGAATTCTGTCTATGGGGGAAAAATCCTTTTGACGCAATTAGTTTTGGGGTCCCGAGAGAGCATAAAACGCATTGTGCTTCCCTATCTGCGAGCAGAATCAGAATCTCTCTCAGCAATGCCAAACATGTGGAATATGAACAGTCCAATCAATTAGTCACCTAACATGTAGCTTGGATGATGCCAAACATCTGGATACTTGGAAACATCCAAATGAATGAAAGAATTTTTCACTTTTCTTCTGAATTTTTTGGCAGCTTGTGAACACAGGCAAATGTAGGTACTTCTGATTGTGTCGTTACTTTCGGGCATCAGGCTCCAAAATCTCTTAAATATACTAGCCTCTCGGTATCCAAAGAAAACCGATTTAGAGTGTATCTTTCACGATTCATTTGATAAAAAATGTATTTGAACACTTATAAGGGTAATAGTCAGGGTCATTAAATAAATCTGTATGTTCATTTAATAGATTTTGGAGAGCAGAACATTGATGCTCTACTTTCCTGAGAAAGTATCTGTATTAAGGGCATCTGTCTCCAGCTTCTTCTGTGCCCCATTTTTAACTCAGCATGTTTCTGTGCCCATCCTCTAATCCTTTTCTTGCTGTCTCAGAGGTTTCTCCAGAAGGAATGAGGGACAGGAAAATACTTTGTGGCTGGGAATAGAAAAGTGAGGAGGGTAAGGGTTTGACACCGGGGGCCAAAGTGGGACGGAAGCAGATACAAAGCCTGCTATCCGAGTGCTGGCAGGAGATGCTCTGCAGGGAAAGTTTAGATGTTGGAGAAAATCCTCTCCCAGGATAAGGACAGTGTGGAAAGGCTTTGGGAATTTAGAACTCCAACGAAGGAGGAGGGAGAGAGGCAAAAACCTGAGGTCTGAAACGAGAAATTCCAATATTGCTACTACCCTAATTTTCTTCCTTTTTCTCTATTTTTCTCATCCTCTTCCTCTCTTTCTCTGTATACTCATGTCCCTAAATGTAAAAAATCAACTCCACAAATAGAGCTCTCTTGCATGGCCTTACTGCTTTTTGTTTTTTGCAGTTTTTGGCCAGGGCCAGGTTTGAACCCGCCACCTCCGGTATGTGGGGCTGGTGCCCTACTCCTTGAGCCACAGGCACTGCCCCTTACTGCTTTTTTTTTTTTTTTTTTTGAGACAGAGCCTCAAGCTGTCACCCTGGATAGAGTGCCATGGCATCACAGCTCACAGCAACCTCCAATTCCTGGGCTCAAGCGAGTCTCTTGCCTCTGCCTCCCAAGTAGCTGGGACTACAG
>CAUYON010158221.1:0-12987 GCA_963573935.1 Arctocebus calabarensis | reverse complement strand
AGACAGAGCCTCAAGCTGTCACCCTGGATAGAGTGCCATGGCATCACAGCTCACAGCAACCTCCAATTCCTGGGCTCAAGCGAGTCTCCTGCCTCTGCCTCCCAAGTAGCTGGGACTACAGGCGCCCGCCACAACACCCGGCTGTTTTTTTGGTTGCAGCCGTCATTGTTGTTTGGCAGGCCCGGGCTGGATTCGAACCTGCCAGCTCAGGTGTACATGGCTGGCGCCTTAGCCCATTGAGCCACAGGCGCGGAGCTGATATATTCTGAATTAAACAAAATGTATTAGAATTATTTACTCCTTGGGCAGTGCCTGTGGCTCAAAGGAGTAGGGCACCACCCCCATACACCTACCGGAGGTGGTGGGTTCAAACCCAGCCCCAGCCAATAACAACAACAACAAAAAATTATTTACTCCTATTTTTACTTTTTTTTTTTTTGAGGCAGAGTCTCACTATGTTGCCATGGGTAGAGTATTGTGGCAACACAGCTCACAGGGACCTCAAACTCTTGGGCTTAAGACATTTCCCTTGCCTCAGCCTCCCAAGTAGCTGGGACACAGGCGCCCTCCAGTATGCCCGGTTATTTTTTTGTTGTAGTTGTCAGTGTTGTTTGGCAGGCCCAGTTTGTCATTGTTGAACTGCCAGCCCTGGGTATGTGGCTGGTGCCCTAGCTGCTGAGCTAAAGGCGCTACTTATTATTATTTTTTCTTTTTTGGAGACAGAGTCTCACTATGTCTCCCTCGATAGAGTGCCGTGGCCTCACAACTCACAGCAACCTCAAACCCTTGGGCTTAAGTGATTCTCTCACCTCAACTTCCCAAGTAGCTGAGACTACAGGCACCTGTCATAATGCCTGGCTATTTTTTTGTTGCAGTTTGGCCAGGGCCGAGTTTGAACCTGCCACCCTCTGTATATGGGGCCGGCACCCTCCTCACTGAGCCACAGGCGCTGCCCTATTTTTACTTTTTTAATGTGGATACTTTAGAATTATATTTGTGGCTCATGCTCTTTCTATTGGACAGTGCTGCCTTAGCCTGAAGAGCATGTGAAGTTTGCCTTAATGGTGGACCATCTGGGGTGAGAATCCTGTGTCAAAGGGGAGAGAATGAAGAATTAATTCTCCAGGAAGTGGGCTGAATAGGTCTTAGTGGAGGGCTGAAGAATGGTCCTATTTTGTGGACTAGAGGAGCCAGGGCTTAGTGAAAGTTTTAAGGTTTCAGAAAACAGCCATGGCCTCAAAGGAGTAGGGTGCTGGCCCCATATGCTGGAGGTGGCGGGTTCAAGCCCAGCCCCAGCCAAAAACTGCACAAAAAAGAAAGAAAGAAAGAAAACAGCCATGGCAGAGGCTGCTTCACCTTAGGGTTTGCACGTAGGTGAGCAACCAGAAACCAGGTTACCTTGGGAGAGACAATGTTGGAATTCTGTTGTTTTTGTATCCACAGTCTTGCGATGGATGTGTGAGGTAACGCTCACATTGGTGCAGTTGGAGTCTAGTTTTGATTCTAGCCTTGCCAAAGACCTTGGATTGCCCAATGTCTCAGCTGCTTTTTCAGCTTTAACATCCTGACATCCTGTGTTTGAAAACATCAGATACTTATGTTTGGATGCTTCTTTACCTTTGTGTAAATTAAATCTTTTTCTTTTTTTCTTTATTGAGACAGAGTCTCACTTTGTCACCCTTAGTAGAGTGCTGTGGCATCGTACCTTACAGCAACCTCCAATTCTTGGGCTCAAGTGATTCTCTTGCCTCAGCCTCCTTAGTAGCTGGGACTACAGGCATCTGCCATAATGCCCGGCTTTTTTTTTTTTTTTTTGGAGATGGAGTCTCACTTTGTTACCCTTAGTAGAGTGCCATAGCAACATAGCTCACAGCAACCTCAAACTCTTGGCTTCAAGTGATTCTCTTGCTTCCGCCTCCTGAGTAGCTGGGACTACAACGCCTGGCTATTTTTAGAGACAAGGTCTCACTCTGGCTCAGGCTGGGCTCAAACCGGTGAGCTGAGGTCATCCCTCTGTTTTGGCCGCCCAAGGGCTAAGATTACAGGTGTGAGCCACCTCGCCCGGCCTGGGCTATTTTTTTGTTTAGTAAGCCTGGGCTGGGTTCGAACCCATCAGCCCCGTAGCATGTGGCCAGTGCCCTAACCACTGAACTATTGGCGCCTGGCTTCTGTAAATAAAATCTTGGCTTTTCAGATTCCCTTCTGCCCATGTTGGCTCCAGTACCCACCAGAGCTGCCTTCTAAGTCCATTGCAAACAGGTTAGAGATAAAAGCCTTTTTTTTTTTTAGACACAGTCTCACTATGTTGCCCTGGGTAGAGTGCTGTGGCATCATAGCTCACAGCAACCTCAAACTCCTGGGCTTAAGCGATTCTCTTGCCTCAGCCTCCCAAGTAGCTGGGACTACAGGCACCCACCACAATGCCTGGCTATTTTTTTGTTGTAGTTGCCATTGTTGTTTGGCAGGCCTGGGCTGGGTTCAAATCTGCCAGCTCTAGTGTACGTGGCTGGCGCCTTAGCCACTGAGCTACAGGCACTGAGCCCTGACACTCTTTTCTAAAGAAAGTTTCCTTTCAGCTTGGCGCTATGGCTCTTTTCTACAGCCATACCACCCTGAATGCACTTGATCTCATCTATCTCAGAAGCTAATCTGGGTTGGGCTTGGTTAGTACAGCAAAAATAAATAAATAAATAGATAGGCTGTCATTTTGTTGCCTAGGCTGGAGTGCAGTGGATGATTAGAGCTCACTACAGCCTCAAACTCTTGGGCTCAAGTGAACCTCTTGCCTTAGTCTCCCAAGTTTCTGGCACTACAGGTATGTGCCACCATGCCCAGCTAATTTTTATTTTTTATTTTTTGTAGAAACTGGGTCTCTCTATGTTGCCCAGGCTGGTTTTAAAATCCTAGCCTTAAGCAATTCTACCTCAGCCTCCCAAAGTGCTGGGATTACAGACATGATGCACCACACTCTGACTTTTAATTATTTCACTTTGGACAATGGGAACACTTTAAGCAATATTGTTGTGTCTTTTTTTTTGAGACAGAGTTTTACTTTGTTGACCTCGGTAGAGTGCTGTGCAGTTGTGTCACAGCTCACAGCAACCTCACAGCGTTCTCTTTCCTCAGCCTCCCAAGTAGCTAGGGCTACAGGTGCCTGCTACAATGCCTGGGTATTTTTTTATTTTTTTATTTTTTGGAGATGAGGTCTCGCCCTGGCACAGACTGGTCTTGAAACTGTGAGCTCAGGCAATCCATCTGCCTCAGCCTCCCAGAGTGCTAGGTTTATAGGCATGAGCCACCGTGCCTGGCCTGTTGTATCTTTTTGATAGGTTCCTGTTAGTTTTTGAGCACCATTTATGTGAGACAACAAAATCAGAAGAGACCATTTTGTACAAATCTTAGCAAGTAAATCTGAAAACCTAGAGGAAATGGGTAGTTTCCTAGGAAAATAGAACTTGCCACAATTTACCCTAGTAAAGATAGTGTATTAGTTGTCCGTGGCTGCATAACAAATTATCTCAAATTTAGCATCTTTAAATAGTATACACTTATTGTCTCTCAGCTTCTGTGGGTCAGGAATCCAGGCTGCGCCCTCTGAGTCAGAGTCTCTTAAGATTCCAGTCAGGATGTCATTCAGGGCAACAGTTGTCTCCAAGGGTCAGTTGGGGCGGGATCTGCTTCTGTGGTACTCTTGTCTAATCTATTCTGTTCTGTCTATCCATTCATCTTTCTAATCATACTAACTATTCATCCATACCTGTCTTTCCATTTGCCCATCCGTTTTATTCTGTCTGTCCATCCATCCTGTCTCGTTTGTCCATTCATCTTTCTCTCTGTATCCATCCATCTGTCCACTGTCTATCTACCCATCTAGCTGTATAGTCTGTCTTTTCCTGTCTCTCTCTCTGTCCATCTATCTTATCTACTTATGTCTTCTGTCTTTGCTTCCTTCCTATCCTTCTGTCTGTCTACCCAGTTACCTGTTAACCACCTAGCTTATGTAATCTGTGTGGTCTTTTACCCATTTAGTCATCTGTCCATCTTACCCATCCATCCAGTCTACTTTTTTTTGTTTGTTTGAGACAGAGCCTCAAGCTGTCACCCTGGGTAGAGTACCGTGACATCACAGCTCACAGCAACCTCCAATTCCTGGTCTCAAGCGAGTCTCCTGCCTCTGCCTCCCAAGTAGCTGGGACCACAGGCTCCCGCTGCAACAGCTGGCTCTTTTTTGGTTGCAGCCGTCATTGTTGTTTGGCGGGCCCGGGCTGGATTCGAACCCGCCAGCTCAGGTGTACATGGCTGGCACCCTAGTCACTTGAGCCACAGGCGCCGAGCCGATCCATCCAGTGTATCTAGCATTTCTGTTCCAGTGCTTGTCTCTTTGTCTGTACACTCACCTCTATTTATCCCTCTGTCGAGTTTATCTGTCTGTGCTACTTAGTGGGAAAACCCTGGAGGAATTCTGACCAACATCAGGAGTAAGACAAGGCTGTTTATCGTCTCTACTAATTTTTTTTTTTTTTTTTTGAGACAGAGCCTCAAGCTGTCATCCTGGGAGGAGTGCCGTGGCATCACAGCTCACAGCAACCTCCAATTCCTGGGCTCGAGCAAGTCTCTTGCCTCCACCTCCCAAGTAGCTGGGACTACAGGTGCCCGCCAAAATGCCCGACCATTTTTTGGTTGCAGCCGTCATTGTTTGGCGGGCCTGGGCTGGATTTGAACCTGCCAGCTCAGGTGTATGTGGCTGGTGCCTTAGCCCGTTGAGCCACAGGCGCCGAACCATCACTTTTACTAATTTTTAATGTTTATCAGTGAAGTTGAGCAATGCAGTCAGACCAGAGAACTATTAGAGGCAAAAGAATTAGAAAATAGTACTGGAACTATTTGTAAAGGAAATGAGCTGTACCTGGAAAACCCAAGAGAGTCAGTCCTAAAACATAGACAGTGAAATTGCTCAGTAAAGTAACTGAAATATAAATATATATAAAACAGTAATCTCATTTACAACAGTACAGCAGAAGATTAGACACCCTGGAATAAGTTTAATAAGATGTGCAAGAGTTTATATAAGGAATACTGTAAAACACTTTGAAACAAAAGACTTGAATGAAGGAAAGACATTTCTTTTTTTTTTTTTTTTTTTTAAGAGACAGAGTCTCTATCGCCTTGGGTAGAGTGCTGTGGCGTCACAGCTCACAGCAGTCTCAAACTCCTGGGCTTGGATGATTCTCTTGCCTCAGCCTCCCAAGTAGCTGGGACTACGGGTGCCCACCACAATGCCCGGCTATTTTTTGTTACAGTTTGACTGGGGCCAGGTTCGAACACGCCATCCTTGGTGTATGGGGCTGGTGCCCTACCCACAGAGCCACTAGTGCCGCTTGAAAAGACGTTTCTTGTTCTTGTATATCTTAAAGGTGTTCTTCCCAGTGAATATGAAAATTTACTCTTTTTTTCTGTAGAAATACCAACAAGGAATCATTTTTAGTTCTTCTTTTCCCCCGCTCATATCTCAAATGCAGTCAGCTCATTAGAAAATCTTGTAGCCTCTGCCCTAAGAACATGTCCCATTTCTCTGACTGCTCTCCCCTACTTGAGCCCTAACCACCATTGTGCCTTGCGTGGGTTATACACATAGCAGTCATCCTCTGACTGTTTTTTTTTTTTTAAGAGATAGAGTCTCACTTTATCACCCTCAGTAGAGTGTTGTGGCATCACAGCTCACAGCAACCTCCCAATTCCTGGGCTTAGGCGATTCTCTTGCCTCAGCCTCCCAAGTAGCTGGAACTATAGGCACCCACCACAAAACCTAGCTATTTTTTTGGTTGCAGTTTGGCCGGGGCTGGATTTGAACCCGCCAACCTCGGTATATGGGGCCTGCACCTTACCCACTGAGCCACAGGCGCTGCCCATCTGGTTGATCTTTCTTCTGCTTCAATGCTGTACTACTTTACCCATTATCCACCCAAAAAGCCAGACTGATTCTGGTTGTGATATTGTTTTTTATTATTTTTTGAGACAGAGTCTAACTTTGTCGCCCTTGGTAGAGTGCTGTGGCGTCATAGCTCACAGCAACCTCAAGCTTTTGAGCTCAAGCAGTTCTCTTGCCTCAGCTTTCCGAGTAGCTGGGACTAGAGGCTCCTGCCACAACGCATGGCTATTTTTAGAGACGGGGTTTTGAACTTGCGCCAGCTGGTCTTGAACTCCTGAGCTCAAGCACTCTACTGCCTTGGCCTCCCAGAGTGCTGGGATTATAGGCGTGAGCCACTATGGCTGGCCCCTGGTTGTGATATTATGCGGTAGTTTTGTAAAATGTTATTGGGGGAAGCTGAATATTAATGGATTGAATAGTATCCTCCCAAATTCACATTCACTCAGAACTCTAGAACAAATGATCAACAAATATATGAAAAGATGTTTCAACATTATTTATCAGCAAAATGCAAATCAAGACTGTAATGAGGTACCACTTCACACTAGTATGTGGCCTTATTTGGACACAGGTCTTTGCAGATGTGAGTAAATATGGCTCTGGTGATGAAACCATCCTAGATTTAGGATGTCTGTTGGACACAGACACAAAAACAGAGAAAGTGGCCATGTAACAACAGAGTCAAAGATTGGAGCAATGTGTGCCTGTGAACTAAGGAGGAGCTAGAAGAGGCAAGGAGGCTTTCTTGCCTAGAGCGATCAGAGGGATCTGGCCTTGCCAACAGCTTGATTTCAGATATTTGGCCTCTAAACTGACAAAATAAAAAGAAATTTATGTTGTAAATTGTGAGGTGCCAATTTTTTTTTTTTTTTTAAATATAGTCTCGCTTTGTCTCCCAGGCTAGAATGCAGTGACCTCACAGCCTCAAACTCATGGGCTCAATTAATCCTCCTGCCTCAGCCTCCTGAGTAGCTGGGACAACACCATGCTAATTTTTTTTTTTTTTTACTTTTTAGTAGAGGTAGTGTCTCTCTCTTGCTCAGGCTGGTCTGAAATTGCTGCCCTCAAGTGTTCCTCCTGCCTGGCTTCCAAGAGTGCTGTGGTTACAGGCGTGAGCTTGGCGTGGCCCAGCCCTTTTGCCCATTTTTTTTTTTTTTTTTGAGTCAGAGCCTCAAGCTGTCACCCTGGATAGAGTGCTGTGGCATCACAGCTCACAGCAACCTCCAATTCCTGGGCTCAAGTGAATCTCTTGCCTCCGCCTCCCAAGTAGCTGGGACTACAGGCGCCCCCCACAACGCCTGGCCTTTTTTTTTTTTTTTTTTTTTGGTTGCTGCCGTCATTGTTGCTTGGCGGGCCTGGGGGCTGGATTCGAACCCGCCAGCTCAGGTGTATGTGGATGGTGCCTTAGCCCGTTGAGCCACAGGCGCCGAGCCCCTTTTGCCCATTTTTAAATTGGATTGTCTATTCTCATTTTCCTTGCTAGATATTTTTTCCTATTTTTGCGGTTGTGTCTCCACTATCTCGATAGTGTTCTTTGAACCACTTTTTAATATGAATTAAGTATAATTTATCCCTTTTTTGTTTTGTTGTTTGCACTTTTAGTGTCATATCTAAGAAACATTTTTCAAATTCAGGATTTATGCCTACGTTTTCTTCTAAGAGTTTTTTAATTTTAGTTTAATTTAGGTCTTTGATCCCTTTTGAGTCAGTCACATTCTCATAATGGCGTTCAGTCAGTGATGTATTTCAGGCCTGTGAGATCATAATGGAGGTGTGAAGTTGTAACCTTCTTGTGTCGCCTTTGTGTCACAGCGTAGTGAGCCCAGTGCTGGCTTACATAGGCTTCCCGCACTTGCTCATTGTACTTGGTGGTGGTGAGCCACTGTGTTGCTGGTTCGTGTACTTACTTCACCATTTCTTTCTTTCTTTCTTCCTTCCTTTCCTTTTCTTCCCTCTCTCCCTTCCTTCCTTTCCTTCTTTTCCTTTCTTTATTTTTTGAGACAGAGTCCACTATGTCACCCTGGGTAGAGAGCCGTTGTTTGAGCTCAGAGCAACCTCAAACTCTTGTGCTTAAATGATTCTCTTGCCTCAGCCTCCCAAGTAGCTGGGAGTATAGGCATCTGCCACAACGCCTGGCTTTTTTTAAATTGCTGTTGTCATTGTTGTTTAGCTGGCCTAGGCTGGGTTCAAATCCACCAGCCTTGGTGTATGTGGCTGGCGCTGTAACCACTGTGCTACAGGTACTGGGCCTTTATTCTTATTTTTGATAGCAAATCTACTTAAAAAAAGTTAACTGTAGGCCTTGGTACCCATAGCTCAATGATTAGGGTGCTGGTCACATACACTGGGGCTGGTGGGTTTGAACCCGGCCCCACCCTGCTAAAACAACAACTGTAAGACAGAAAAAATAGAACTCTACTGAGGGCGATGTAATAAAACTGTCTCAAAAAAAAAAAAAATAATAATGGTAAAGCAGCCTCAGGTAGGTTCCAGAAAATCCTAAGGGGGCACAAAAAACACACAACCGCAATAGTGAACGCTATTCAGCAAGACACCACCATATGTCGGCAGGAACACAGACAGCTGTGAGACACTGATATACCACGGTCATGAAACCTTACAGAGCTGTTTGTCTAGTGCTATCATTGTAAGCGCACAGTGGCAAATTTGCAGACTTAATCGTCAGACCTCGTATATGGGATTCTTTCTGGACTGTCACTTTTGTATCATTTATTGAATGTTAACCACACTGTCTTGATTATTATAGCTTTGTAGCAAGTTTTGAAATGCAGAAGTGAGTCCTCCAAGTTTGTTTATTTTTTCAAGATCATTCTGGGTTTCTTTTCTTAAGTTTCTGTATGAATTTTAGGATCAGTCTGTCAGTTGCTACAAAGAAGCCAGCTGGGGTCCTGATTAGGAGATTGGCCAGATTGAAGGGGACAGATGGGGAAACAGCACAGACTTGAAGCCTTGAGTAAAGGTTGGGCCCGCCACACCCCAAAGTGTGCTACTGTGGACACACAGCAAGAGATGCACCCTAGAGTTGAAAAGGGAGGTGAACGGTGTACAAAGGGCTGAGCCCATAGGCAGAGTTGGGTTGGAAGGCCGTGGCTGGAACGCAGTGGGAAGCAGCTGCTGGCTGCATGTTCCCAGGCTCTGCACTGCTCACTGGGGGAGGCTGGTCAGAGACTGACTGCACAGCAGACTAAACTTGGTGGTCGCTCATGACACAGGATTCTTCTTTATGGAGCTTTACTTAAAAAGAGAAATAAAGACTCGGCGCCTGTGGCTCAACGGACTAAGGCGCCAGCCACCTACACCTGAGCTCACAGGTTCAAATCCAGCCCAGACCCGCCAAACAAAAATGGTGGCTGCAACCAAAAAAAAAAAATGGCCAGGCGTTGTGGCGGGCGCCTGTAGTCCCAGCTACTTGGGAGGCAGAGGCAGGAGACTCGCTAGAGCCCAGGAGTTGGAGGTTGCTGTGAGCTGTGATGCCACAGCACTCTATCCAGGGTGACAGCTTGAGGCTCTGTCTCAAAAAAAAAAGAAATGCTTTGTATATTTCAGGTGCTCACTCAGTACTGTTGTGTAATGAATGAATGTGCTTGTAACAATTGTCATTCACATGGAGATGCTGAGTGGTTTTTTAAAGTAATGATAAACTGGAAGATCACAGATTTTTGATGATAGAAAAATGTTTTGTATGATCTATCAATATGATGAAACATACTATAATTAATGCGATAGTTGTGGAGAATATGGAGACATGATGGAATGTTTAGGGAAAAATTGTTTATATAGCTCACAGGCATGTAAACTGTATATACATGAAGAGAAACTAGAAGGAAATGAAACATTTTCGGTTAGGGTGATAATAACTTATTTTGAAATTTCCTTTTAATATTACTGATAAGCACATATGTGTGCTCTGCACTAGTCTGAGGAGAGGGCTCATCCTGGCTCACTCTCTTTCTTCTTCTTTTCTTTCTATCTTTCTTTTCTTTCTTTTTTTTTTTTTTGAGACAGTGTCTCACTTTGTCACCCTTGGTAGAGTGCTGTTGCATCATAGCTCACAGCAACATCAGACTCTTGGGCTTAAGCGGTTCTCTTGCCTCAGCCTCCCGGAGTAGCTGGGACTATAGGCGCCTGCCACAACGCCCTATTTTTAGAGGCAGGATCTCACTGTAGCTCAGGCTGGTCTTGAACTCATAAGCTCAGGTGATCTGCCAGCCTCAGCCTCCCAGAGTGCTAGGATTATAGGCGTGAGTCACTGTGCTTGGTCTTGGCTTACTCTTCCTTGATGGTTCTGTGCCCAGGCTGTGCCCAGAGTGTGGGCCTGGCTCAGCCAGAGGCGGGGCAGTGTGGAGGGGTCTGTGTGGCTACTGCTTTTTTTTTTCTTTTGTAGAGACAGAGTTTCCCTTTATCACCCTTGGTAGAGTGCTGTGGCGTCACACAGCTCACGGCAACCTCCAACTCCTGGGCTTAGGCGATTCTCTTGCCTCAGCCTCCCGAGTAGCTGGGACTACAGGTGCCCGCCACAACGCCTGGCTATTTTTCTGTTTTGCAGTTCGGCCGAGGCCGGGTTTGAACCCGCCACCTTCGATATATGGGGCTAGCGCCCTACTCGATGAGCCACAGGTGCCACATCACTTTTTTTTTTTTAATACAGAGTGTCATTTTGTCACCCTCGGTAGTGTGCTGTGGCGTCATAGCTCACAGCAAGGTCTAACTCGGGTTTAAGCGATTCTTTTGCCTCAGCCTCCCTAGTAGGTAGAACTACAGGCATCTGCCACAAAGCCTGGCTATTTTTGTTTTGTTTTGTTTTGTTTTTGTTTAGCAGACCCGGGCTGAGTTTGAACCCACCAGCTTTGGAGCATGTGGCTGGCACCCTAACCATTGAGCTATGAGCGCCTGTGTGGCTTCTTGTGCACGGGTGTGCATCCCTACACACCCACATGTTCAGCAAATGCTGTCATTGTGCTCTGGGATGCAGTAGCAAACAGAACAGACAGAACCCGTGTCTTGGGAGATGCTGACAGGAGGACCACATGAGAAGTGGGCAGTGCTGTGGTGAGGAAGCAGGGGGAGGAAAGTATGGGCACCAGGGGCAGGGATGTAATCAGGGCTCACTTCTTGCCTGAGAAGAGCCACTGGGAGGTCCTGAGCATGGAGTGGCAGGGTCTGACTTAATGTTCTCACGGAGCAGCTGTGGTTGCAGTGTTGGGAATGCAGCATGAGATGAGCATGTCTTAGTAGTTGAGCTGAGAGGCAGGTGGCTTGTGTCAAGGTGGAAGTGGTAAGAAAGGAGGTCAGATTCAGGGTTTCTTTTAAAGATGGAACAATCAAGGCTTACTACTAGATTGTACACGGGAAGGAGAGAGGATTTGAGGGTGACATTTTGAGAAGTAGTTGAGTTCTGGAAATGTTCAGAAGTGGGGCCTAAAAGGTTTTGCCGATGGACTGGTTGTGGTCTGGAAGATAAAAGAGAAAATCAAAATGATTCTTTCGATCTTGGACCTGAGCTATTGGCAGTGGGGTTGTGTGCACCAGGGGGGAGCATGGTTTTGGATATGTTCAGCTTGAGATGTCTGTTGGCCGGCCAGGTGGATGGAAATCTCATCTGGAAATACAGATTTAGAACTCCGTACAGTGAGAGGAGTGGCATGGGGTCCTCAGGAGAGGATTAAAGCAGGACTTTGCCCTTGGGACCCCTAATGGGTTATGCGTTATAGTTCTGTTGGGCATCCCTGAGCCTTGTAAGATATTGCACAGAGTACAGGCTCACCTGCCAGGTATAGTAGCATTCCTGTCCTGCCACAGCCTTGACTGAGGCATCTTTTCAGAGAGAATACAGTGGCTTTCAGCTACATCTTTTCCTTGCAAGGTCATTGCAGTGGTCACTCTTTTGTCTCTAGCTTATTTTCTACTGGGAATCCAGAGTGTTTTTTAAAAAGAACCAAACCAGAATTCACTGAGCACATTCTCTGCCCATCATCAGTTCCCCCCTAACACAGCTTCTCTACTCAGCTCCAAGTAACCTTGCCTGCCTCTCTTTTCCTTGCTTGTCTAGGCCAGCCAGACTGGCCTTCTTTTTCTTTTCTTTTTGAGACAGAGCCTCAAGCTGTCACGCTGGGTAGAGTGCTGTGGCATCACAGCTCACAGCAACCTTCAACTCCTGGGCTCCAGCGATTCTCCTGCCTCCACCTCCCAAGTAGCTGGGACTACAGGCGCATGCCACAATGCCTGGCCATTTTTTGGTTGCAGCTGTCGTTGTTTGGCGGGCCCGGGTTGGATTCAAACACGCCAGCTCAGGTGTATGTGGCTGGCATCTTAGCCGCTTGAGCCACAGGCACCGAGCCCGGCCTTCTCTTTCTTAACTGCACCAGGCTTATATGACTTGTTATTCCTTCTGTCTGGAGTGTCCTTTCTCAGCATCACAGATGAGATGTAGCTAAGGTGTGGCCCTGTGTTTATCTGTCCTTTACCTGATTTATTCATCGTCATCTGAAATTAGTCTTTTTCTTCGTGGTATTCTATAAGATTGTATAGAGAAAGGAGAAACCTTTTTTTTTTTTTAAAGACAGAGTCTCACTATATTGCCCTGGTTAGAGTGCCAAGGTAGGGTCACCGCTCACAGCAACCTCAAACTCTTAGGCTTAAGTGATTGTCTTGCCTCAGCCTCCCAAGTAGCTGGGACTGCAGGCGCCCACCATAATACCCGGCTACTTTTTGTTGCAGTTGTTGTTTACCTGTCCTAGGCTAGGTTCAAACCCACCACCCTTGGCGTATATGACTGGCGCCGTAACCACTGTGCTATGGGCACTGAGCCGAAAGGAAAAATCTTTTATTCTTTTTTTTTTTTTTTTTTTTGTAGATACAGATTATCAATTTATTGCCCACAGTAGAGTGCCATGGCGTAACACATCTCACAGCAACCAACAAATACTGGGCTTAGGCGATTCTCTTGCCTCAGCCTCCCAAGCCACTGGTGAAGAGTACTATTTTGGTTAATTTTTTTCCTACTGTGACCTTCAACAGTTCTTCCTAGCTGTTTATCT
>CAUYON010158219.1:0-30688 GCA_963573935.1 Arctocebus calabarensis | reverse complement strand
TTTATATAGTGATCAAGGAAATGCCATGAAGGATATCTGTAACAGTATGATCAAAATATTTCTGAATGTATATGAATCGTGCCCTGTGATTGCACCAATGTACATAATTATGATTCAATAAAATTATTAAAAAAAATATATAGTTAGGTAGTTAGAATAAACAACATTTGATAATAGAACAGAGTGACTGTAAGTTAGGGTATGTTTTCAAGCAACAAAAAGAATAGAATTAGAATGTGCCAAACACAAACAAATTACAAAATGTCTGAGGTGATGGATATTCAAATTACCCTGATTTTATTAATTTATATTGTATGCCTGTATCCAAATTTCATATATACCCTACGAAAATATACAATTATTATATACTCTTAACAATTAAAAAGAAAAATCCACAAAATAAATCAAAACAATGTTTGCTGAGGACCTGCTTTGACTAGTAACAGTGGATGTGTAGAAATGGCTAGGATGCCCTTGATTATCATGAGCCTATAGGCAAACAGACCTTTATATTATTCAGGAAAAAGTCATAGCCGCAACCCAAAGTAAAATTAAAAGGATGCTACCAGCAGATAAAGACGGAAGGGAATAGTCTCCTAGTGATGCTAAAAGGAACAAGGTTTTATAACATATACATATTTATATGTATAAATAAGCATCTCTAAAGCTGCCTATGACAAAAGAAGGAAAAAGAAAACTCTAACTCCATCAGTAGAACAACACAGGTTCAAAAAGTAGGGCTCCGCTGTCAGTCTGGAATCTTATGTCTTAATGGTTGAGGGTGGGGAGGTAGGAATTTGTTCTCTTTTTAGATAGCTGGACCTTGACCCCAGTAAGGCTGACAAGAAAGACCATCAGGGCCAGCACTCTTCCGGACCACTTTCCAGATGCATAACTGAAGGTTATGAAGAAGGAAAGAAAAAAAGCAGAAAAGCATTTTTACCACACTATTCCATAAAGGCTCTACTCCAACACTAATCCTTGTGAAGCCGGTAAGAGGCCAACTAATGCACAAGTAATGCTGTTTTATGGCATAAGTGGATGATATCTAAAGCTCTGGACCACACTATAATTTAAACACATGGACAGGAATCAGTCTATAACACTAAAATGTGAAATTGACAGAATATCTTACATGTGTATGATGCTTCATCAACCAATCGTATTGAAGCGATATTACAAAATAAAGTACAGAGATTGTGTAGGTAGTGTGTAAAAGTCAACACAAGTTCATCACGTTAGGGTTTTTTTTTTTCTTTTCCTCCTGCCAAACAATTCCGAGGGGTCTCACTCAATCACCAGTAAGTTATATCTAAAGAGGCCACCCATGCCTAGATTTTGCTTTACCTGTATCTTGATCTTACTTTCTTGCACTATCTCCCTTAAATTAGACTGGGTATTCTGAGTATTTGCAACAAGACTTGGAGAAAGTAAAAGAGCAAGAAAAAGGCAGAACATGCTTGTTGCTCCAGAAATATGGAAAATGAAACAATGCAAAACCAAGAATGCAAGCTTCAGCGTAACTCCACTGGCAAGGCAGAGCTATAATGAACATTAAAAATAATAACATAGTACCTTTAATTCCATAATAAATAGGAACTGTTACATAATTATTATTGCAGTCATTTAGAATATGTTGAGTATACCAAAGAAGCCAAGTGTGTCTGTGTATGGATTTTTTTTATGCTGTGGATGTGAGCTAGCGACAGGAGGAAAATGATGAAATCAGAGCCACAGTACTTAGCAATAAGATTACGACAGGTCACTCTCCCTGCCATTCATTAAAATATTCCAGCCAGATAGAAATTTCATTTTCAGTGCTATACATACAAAAGGCTCGTTGTCATAATATTCGGGCCTAGTATTTAATTCCTTTCTTCCCTCTAATTTTTCCTCTTTGGAGATGGTACAATTAATCGCTACCCCCACATGACACACACACACAGGACTAGTGTATAAAAATGGTGTCACACATGAGCCTTTTTGCCCCTCACATCAAATAAACTCAATGTCTTTTCCTTGTGCTCTTTCAAGCATTTTTGTTATTCACATTCTGTCAATAAGCGATTCATTAAAATTTGTATTTGGAAATACTTAACTCTGATATTAGAAATTGTTCAGGGGGAAAGGTACTTCATAAATGCGTTGAAATTTGCCCTTACCTCAATGTTATGAACATGGAACTTCCTTCATTTCGTCTCAATTATTACACCTTCTCAATTTTGTTTAATATTAATAGTACTTCTGCCCACCTGCTACTCAGACTCAAAACTTCAGGAATTTCAGAATGACACCTTGCTTCTCTATCCTCCCTGTTGATTCAAACTTCCATCTGTGCATCACTCCAGAATCTTAGACGGACTCTTCTTCCTTCTCTTTAAATTCCCCCTCACTCTCATCCTGACCCCAGTCACATGGACTCCCATAATGTGATTCACGTGTACTGCTCATCCCCGTGTCTCTCCATTACTCTGTGTGATCGTTACCATGGTGGGACTCCAGTTCTTTAATCCAACCTGTTTCTCCTTTTCTGGCAGCAAAATTCCCAGCCAGTCCCTCATGGTTTGCGTCTCAAAGGTAAGTTTCAGATCCTCTGATGCTTAGGAATTGAACAGGAAGCACTTGGACTCGGGAGAACCAGGGGCACCAGTAGGCACCCATCTCTGCTGCTGAATGTTAAGCCAATCTCCCCAGGGCACTCCTGCAGCGGTTGCTCCCTTCCCCAGCAGGTGCCAAGTGCCTCTCTGGAAGCTCCTTAGGTCCTGGAACCAGACTGTCTGGGTTTGACATCCTGGATTTGGAGTCCTGGATAGACTGCTAACCAGACTTGTGAACCTTGGCAAGGTAACCAGCGTCTCTGTGCTCAGCTTCCTTACCTGTAAAAAGGGAAACAAGAATAGCTCCATTTTCATGTAGTTGTTGTGAGGACTGAGTTAGCAGGAAGTTCTTAGAAGAAACCCTGCCATCAAGAAAGCACTAAACAAATATGAGATTAGTTTTCAATTGAGCCCTCCAGTTTGTTATACTGTTTAGCCTCCTGACTATCCTTTAGATCCCATACCCTTCAACTCGAATGTTATTTATTTCACATCAACATATGATAAACCACCTGCTCTCAGAAATTTTTCATATACATATACATATACACACGTATGGTATGAATTTAATACATATGTGTATATATATGTATTTGTATAGGAAAATACAAATATATGAAATTAAAATACAAATAAATGATTATTCATATACATATACAGAAAAACACGTATACGTTTATTTGTATATGTGTATATATGTATATGAATGTAATATACATATATGTATATGAATGTTCATATACATATATACACATATACAAATATATGACATTGAGAATACAAATATTGATTATTCATCTACATATACACATATGTATATGAATGTAATACATGTGTATATATGTATATGAGTGTAATACATATGTGTACATATTATGTACATATTACATATGTGTTACATTCATATACATATGTGTTTTGCTGTATGTGAATAACCATATATTTATATTTTCAATATCCTATATTTGTATTTTCCTATACAAATACATATATACACATATGTATTAAATTCATTTGCATAATCTTTAACATGGATTGCAATTGTCCTAAAATGGCCCACATATTGGTCATTGATCTCAATTAGATTTTAATCTCTCTATTTTCTTCTTTTCGATCTAGTGCAAGACTATAACAATAGGATAAAAATTCATTTTTAAAAAGTCCCCTTCTCCTTCCTATATGCCAGGTATTATATGTGATTTTGTACTTAGTCCTCACAGTGACCCACGAAGTGAATATTATTACTCCCATACTGGTAGGCAAACAAAAACTTGGAGACTTTAAATTGTACAAACAAAGCTTAAATCTGAGATTTCCGGGCCCTTAATTATTTGCTCTCCTGCAGAGAGTTTACCTAGTACTTAGAAAGCACTTCTAGAGACAAGAAGTGTCTAATCTGAAGCTGTCCTGAAGTAAAGTGGTCTCTTAGACAATCCAGAGAATTAAATATTAAAAGTTTCTGTGCTTGTGTGAAGTTTTAAAATCTGAATGACTTGAGGTCGTTTCTCGGCCTCACCATTACTTATGCACGATCGTGAGCAAGGAATCAAGTCTCTCAGTTTCCTCACTTATAAAACAGCATACTCTCCATCTCAGAATATTTTTTAGGGATTCAATGGACCAGGGTATAAAAAACACATAGCATGATGCTTGACTCTTGGAAAGAGCTCCGTGCCGGTGTGAAAAAGAATTCCATGGGAGATTTAAAGGTGGATTGATGCTTGAGATGAATAACAAAACAAAAGTAAGAAGCATCTGAAGGATGGAGGAGGCTAGCATGGACGGGAGGAGATAGGGAGAATTTGATATAATTATCCCCCAAACCTACTTGTACTGTTGTATTAAAAATTAATATAACTTAGCATTTATTTCAGTATGCTCCAGTATACATATATATATAATATATAAGCATATATATATATGCTCTCTGTAAAATAACTGAATGATTCATCGTGTGGTTTGGGTTCGGCAGAGTTACCATAGTCAGCCTCTATTTTGTTTATCCTATTTGTTTCCACATTCTTTCTCTCAGTACACACGGAGAGCCTGTCTCTGAGTCTCACAGTTCAGACTGGGCGATCTCCTCCCACTTCCTGAAACTACAGACTGTCTAGCTTTGGTTTCAGTATGATGGGACTTACTAAATAAAGAAAATAAAAACAACAAATTGTAAGTTACAGGAAAGCAAAGAAATTCTGAGCTCCTGACCAAATATAAACTTACTTCTGGACATTTTTCTTTACTGAATTCATCCTAACAGGATGAGTCAACTAATGGGGTAAAATACTAAAAAACAAATTTCATAGTCACGTAATTTCATTATCTTCCCCTGCCAGATTCAGGTCTTGTTCTTTAACGTTTCTATATACAGTATACATTGGAAAAAAAATGGCATGGCTGAAAAACCAAGAGAATGACCCTTCCTTCATACACGAATAGGCAAGTGGACTTTTGTCAGTAGCCATGTGGCATACTTCGTATGTGAATGACTATCACACTAAACTGACAGATGAGAATGACTTTTAGTGTTACTTAGACCGCTTTCACAATGGAGCGCTTTGATTGACTGACTTATGCCACGAGCTCCACGCATCTTCACTTGTGCAAAAGTCCTGAACTTCTCCAAATCAAAAAAGGTATTAACTTCAGTAAGACAAAGACACTGCTCAAAAATCCATAATGTTTGATATGAATTGCTGGTCATCTAAAATTTCATATTGAATCTTGCTCTTATCAAAATGTTGATGCTGCTTCACTGAACAAACATGGACTTATTACCCATAAGGGGAAATTTCTTTTTCTTTCAAACCATTATAGCAACTATTCTTAAAACTTGTGTTCAAATTCGTAATATAATACTCTTATCTCTTTTTATCATACTCCAATATATTTTTCGCATGGGCAAGACTTATAGGAATATAATATCACTGCTTTTGTTGCAATATTCAGGAAAGGAGCATTTGCACAGCTTTCAATATTCTAAATATTAGCCCCAGTGTCAAATTTAATTAAAATAAATACATACAAGTAAAAGTGATAGTAAATCAGGTGGCATATATAGTGACTTCAAACTTATATTAGAAATGTCATTTTGGGCTTAAAATGGGGTTGCTGAAAAACCTAATTTTCTGATATCTACTTACAATTATACAGTGAAATTGAGCCATAAAAATGTCCTAAAAATTCTAGCTAGTTGACAGGACATATTTTTCAATATTATTTGAGGTAGAAAATTTTGGAATAAAAGATTTATCCAACTCAAATAGTTAGACAAACCTATGGAGGGAAACTTAATAATTAAATATAATCTAGTGAATGTTTAATGAGATCATGGTGCAATACGTGCTTTTTTATCCTAATATTTTGCTATTACCTTTGCATAGCTCCTCTAATCTAGTTCACACCTATTCTACATAAACATAAAAGTTCCAGAAAATTGATGCAAAAGACAGACTTTTAAAAGCCTAATATCTAGACCAAAGAATGTTTTATTCTTTGTGCAAGCATTCTGATATTATTTAATGGACAATATTGGCAAAATCTGCATTTATCTAGCACATGATTTCTTCTCACAGATCACCACACGTTAGGCACTCACCGACCTTAATTCCTTATAAACCATTGCTACTAATAGTCAGATTTCACAACTCACACTATCCTTTTAACCATCAAACCACTTTTATTATAATTCTTTCATTACCTTATTCTAAACTATGCCACTGTTCCGTGACCTATTTCCAGACATTGTCAGAAATGAACATACATTTTAAGTCAATATATTCCCTAAAGCCACCTTCTATAACTCCGTTACTTCCTTTTTCTTGTTACTGTTAAATCAGCTAAGACATTTCATTTAATTAGTGCTGGTGTATTTTCAGCGACTCTTCTAAAAATCCTTCTGTTATTGGGCACATGTTTTGAATATGTTCCTTTTCTTTTCATGGAGTCATTGGCATGGCTAGGAATGAAAATAATGAATTTGATGTATTGGTTCACTGGAGATTTAATTTTCTGTGGATCTCTGCTTTTACATTTGGTTAAAGTTTAGGAGCTCAAAGTATTATTCTTGACAACATGTTAAATGTTTGAGCTATGGATGTATAATGGAATAATGCAATAAATGTCTTATGTCCATATTGATTTTTTAGATGAATCTGCTTTGAAAATTCTGGCACCCAGCAGCCCAATATCATTTAACTATGGTAACCTTTGAGTTTTTTAAAAGAGCGTGGCACTTCTGTACTCAGGTATAATCCCCAGAAGACTTTCAGCGGCAGAAGGAGAATTGATTCTCCTCCTGTCATGCTCGCAGGTCATTTCAAGCTATCAGGGCTGCACTTCCAGGAAAGCTCGGCGGCACCAACAAGGTGAACCACAATTTGAAGTTCTAGGGTGTCTAGTGTTATTTCAAGAAAGAAATATTCCTCAAGAATGAGGGAATTACTGGAGCACATAGGTCTGAGAAGCGTGGCAAACAGCAAAGCAGTGTTTCATGCCTTTGCACTAGACTCATTAATATGAGATTGTCGGTGATGTTATAATAGCCCTTAGACTCAGGGCTGGATAATCCTAATAAAACAATGAGGGGATTCTCTGTGCATTAATGGTAATTGAAAGACCAAGAACATGTGGAGCATCAGGCAAAGTATTTGTCATACATGGCAGATGTGTCAGGGTTAGTATAAAAGTGTGATAGCAAAGACCGGCAGTGAAGAGAATGAGCCACAGAGGGAGGTAGGAAGTTACCTGTCGGGGTAACAGATAGCTGTAGCTTCCTGGCCCGTGTCCTTAGCATCCAGTAAAGTGAGCACCTCTCTCGAAAGTCCCTTAGGCCTGTGCAAACCTCAGAGCATACGTGTGAATCTTTTTATATGCCTTCCATTTGTCCACGTTTCAACAGGATGGAAGGAAAGGAGGGAGAGAGTAAGGAATAAGGAAAGAAATAAATAAAGGAATGAACTGCCCTTCAATGAGCCATTTTGATGAAAGAAATAAAACCTCCCACTATGTTCCAATGAAGCTTTGCTGTGGATGAAACACCTGTTTATTTCCATTTTCTGTTGGTCGCTTTTCCTATCTGAATGCAATTTTCCAAAACACAAAAATAACAAAAACTAGTCATATACTCCTTTTTATGTTAAATATTTGTCTTTGTCTGTTCCTATGCTTGAAGACACATGAATGAGTTTCAATTCATCTTTAGAACATGTTTTATTAATTATTATTTTCTTTCCTCCCTCCGAGGTAAAGGTAGAAAATTATTGGGAGAAGCATAACATCCGCTCTTCACGTTCCATAGTCAGGTGTATCGTTTCATTTTGGTAAAACTGGCTTTCATGCTCCTGCACTGATTTCACTGATATTCCATGCAGAATTATTCCCTGTTACAAGTCACATTTTGATATTTTATGTTCATTAACTTGAATGCCCTTCACCTATACACCCACAAAAAATTTCTTGAAGTCTCAAATGCCCACACTTGTCTGGCCCCTGGAGCCAATAGCTATGCACCAGAAACCCTTGCTTTCAGATACTTAAGAGATGGATTGAATAGCACAGAAATCCCAAATGTAAATATCCACTTTGTACAAAACCTTTGTAAAATCCCACCTAACTCATTAGGCACTTAATCACACATTACTGCGCTCTCTTTAAAGCACCATGAATTAGCAATTGAGAAAAATAATCTCAAGTCATTTTCCTGAAATAGAGAGAAAAAAACGATTTTTATAAACTTCTAAACTCTGCCTGTAATACAAATACATTTTCGCTTGTTTGCTTCTAATTTTTCAACTTGGTAAAATGTCCGTAATGTTAATTGGGCCATTCGTCAATTGTCAGCATGTTAGTTTTTTCAAATTTAAATTCTGTTCTCAGCATTCATTTGTCATATCATTTAATATTCCAGAGTGCACCCTTTTAAACTGTGTGCCCTACATACAAAACCATCTAGCTTCAATAATAATCCAAAACCCAGAGTAATGTTAAATTCTTCAAGTAATAGAATTGAGCCCTATGAAAACGATAAGTGGGCCAAAGAAAATAAGTTTGTTTGGAGAAATCCTGACCCCAAAAGAGGACTTTCTGAAGCACAAACATTATCCACATCAGCAACAATGAAAATCAATAGTAACTTTTAAAATTCATATGTACCCTTGGCCTAATTTTATCAGATAAAGTGGCAGTTAAGAAGAAAAATATATTCTCTATCCCTTTTTACACTGTTTCACAACTGCTAACAGATTTTAAACTAGCAAGTGATTCCCCGAAAAAGCATTACAACTATGAAGGACTGAAAAGCAATTTGGTAAAATGTTATTTGAAGTCTCTGAGGCTGCTAAAGGCCAAACACAGGGAAGTTTATTTTCCATTTTTACTGACTGTAGTTTTCTCCAGACCAATGGTCCTTTCATTTCATAGTATTTTCTCAATCCATTGCTCTAAGTTCTTGGCTCTTGCCACTCTCAGGCTGATGGAAGAGCGCAGAGCCGCAATTATCCCTGCGAGATCCTATCTGACACAGCCCCTTTCTGAGCAACTGCAGCGTCTTACACTGCCTTTGACCTTTTCCTCCTCTCGGGGAGCTGCAAAGAAGAAATGCTCCCTGAGTTATTATTTTTCTCTTAAGGCCCATAACTTGTGAGGCCTTCAAACTAGATTTTCTGATCAAAAGTGAACACAATCATGATCTGTTAGCCTAGAAGCTTCTAGGTCACTGCTTTTTTGACATTTTTGAGGAATGCAAAACACTAGTTAGAAGGTGTTTCGTGCCACAAACTAGTCCATCCGGTGATTTTTACACGACGTAACGTAAATTCATGATTGTAACAATTTTTGTCCCTGCTGAATAAGGAAGCATGCTAAATATAAGTGAGAGGAAAAGTTTCATTTTTTTCTCCATTTACGTTCACTTTTCATTATACTTTTTTGTGCTTTATGGATACACTGCCTCACGTTATTTCATTTATGTTATCTCTCTAGGTGGGCTATAAATTCCTCAAATCAGTGAAGAGGTTTTCCTCATTTGTAAAAGCCTCCTTTCATACCCAACATTGAATGTCAATGTGATGAATAAAAGCTTTCTGAAATAACTAATCAGTTAATTCATTAATGACCACTTGCTTTGAAAGAAACAGAACCTATCATCATTATCTAGAAAATCATAAATTTAATTTCCAAAACATCAAAACTAATTTTGAGCCAATCCATTAATATTTCCAAGGTGAAATAATTAACTCTACATTATTCTGCGGTAGATAGAATACTTGTGTTCTACACATACACATCATGCATATAGACATAAAATACAGTACTCCTACAAATATCATGTCAACTAAGTTACGAAATCCTGTGGCATGTAACGAGTCAAATTCTCTGTAAATTGGAAATACTTAGTAGTGTGTGTTTTATCAAAGAAACATTTTGTTTTACAGTCTTCTACTAACCTCACATTCCTAAGACTTACTAGAAACCTTAGCATTAAAAATATCTAAGAATACAGTTTTGGAGAAATTAACTATTTGATCCAATTATACAAATAATGGCTTAAATTTCTAGGTAAAATATAAACTAGTGGGAATCTTTGTTTATTCCCCTAAGAGGGGCAAGTCTCTCCGAATGTGCTTTATGTTTGTATAATCCAAACTCCTAAAACAGTGCTTGGTGCTTAAAAGGAACTCAATAAATATTTGCTGAGTAAATGATTTATGATTGTGTACAAAAGCAAACGTGTGAGTTTATATTTGATGGAGTTATGTAGATGAAGGAGAAGGAATAAAGAGTGTGACAGGGAGAAAGAACAGCCTGTGCAAAGACCCTGTTGCAGAAAATAATGAGTAAGGCTATAAATACCAGAAAACCCAAGTGACTGGAGTACAGAAAAGGGGGGAAGTGGTTTGAGATAAGCATAGGTTCTATTATAAACTCTTTTAAGGCCAAGTTAAGAGTGGTGGTCTTTAAGACAATGAGAAGGATTGCAGGATTTTTAGCAAGGTGGAGCCATGATCTGATTTGCATTTGGGGGAAAAGACCTTGGTAGATCTGAAAAAAGTTTGGAAGGCAGCATGAGCTGAGACAAGGACCCCAGTTAGCGGGCTCTGCGGTACCTCAGGTGAGAGATTATGTGGGCTGGACTAGATGGTCCTGGTGAAGACAGAAAGAAGGTTGTGGCTTTAATTTAAGGTCACAAAGTGCTGTGTGCCTGCTCCACACCATTTATCAAAGTTTGCAATTGCCCATTTGTTTCTATCACTCCTGAGTGATATAAACTAATCTATGACCTCCATAAAGCTGGCACTAGATCTAATTTAGCTGTCATCCTACCCTAGTCCTTAATAACACACCTGCCGAGTAAATGTCCCATAAATATCAGTTGATTGAATGAATGGACAGGCATTCAAAATCACAACTCTTTTGCCACCATAAATAAGAGTAAAGAAATATTTTCTAAATCCATGTCTAAAACACTGAATTTTAGAATTTTAGAGGAAATTTAAAAGCGTATAAAAACCTTAAAATATATAGGAATCCTGGGTTTTAGTATCTTTTACAATGTTTCTAAAAGATGCTTGGCTTAGGTAGCGACACCATGAATAAGTAGCCCACTGTCATATGAAATAGTTTATTCCATTGCCCAAAACCTGGTCTTTAAAAGTAATTCTTTCAGTAAGACAAAATCTATAGTTTTTTCAATTCTACCATTAGTCCTAGCTCTGCATTCTGGACCAACAGAAGAAAATTCTAATGCTTTTATTATTTCAGAATTGTTTAAATATTTAAAGATGGCTCCACTGAGTCTACTCTTTCAAGTCTAAATAATTTCAGTTGACTCTGTATGTTTTCCAAACTTCTTAAAATCCTGGATGTCTTCCTCTGAATGCCTTTCTCTAGATATTAGTCTAGTTTCCCAATGCTCTTAAAATGTATACCTACTTTTGGGAAGTAAAAAAATTGTATAAGCATACAAATAGATCTTTTTTAAGTTTACGAGACAGGGGTCAACACCACTTGGCAATCATGATTTGATCAGCACTGTGTGCTATGGGTTTATTGCATCTCATGCTCTGAGCATCATCCATGAACAACCTAAAAAGCTAAAACTGACTGAGGCTAAATCACATCCCGTGTAGGGAACTCCCATTCACACTCCATGCTTTCTGCTTGCATGATGAGGTGAACCTCAAGATTGCCACAGTAAAAATATGATGATTAGAAGAATAAATGATCTGTGCCATAACATACTTCCATTGGTAAAAATCAACAATTACCAGTATACATTTAATTTCCAGGAAAGATCTTGAAGTACTTTCTAAGTGCAAATACTTTTTTAAATAAATTAGACTGGTTTTCATCTAGAATCATACATAATCTGGTTATTGTAACTCAAGTTTTTATTATATAAGATGTAGCACATCCAGGAAATGCACATCTGTTTTATGAAAGATGATTTCAAATTGAGAACCTTGTCAATTTTAATTAGGATAATAATACAAATCACACTAGTAGGGTTATTTTCTCTCATCTAATAATCTCCTCAGCCAAGATCTAAAAATGTATTTAAAACACATAAAACAAAATCATATCCAGTTATTAAGAGCAGCTGCTATTTTCATCTGCCTGCAGTTTTTCAACCCAGATATAAATAATTTGTTTTTGATGTAATATCTAACATACTAAGGCCTAATTACTATAGGGTAATTGAGTAGGTTGTTAACTGTGGAATCTAACTGAATCAGCATCCATTATAAACTATAATATCTATTATTAAATTCTAATTACTGCTATAAATATTATCATTGCCATAATAAATACAGGTAATTTAAGAAAATGTTAAGAAATTTCTAACTTCAAAATGTATTACTTTGTACCCAGTCTTTTTGGATCTTCTAAAAATATTTAAAACGGTAATCATATTACTTTTTTAGACAGATACAGATAAACACAGGAAAAAGGGAAACTGCATTGGGAAAATATGTGTTATATCTTTTAACTGACATTTATTACACAATCAATATTTCTTTGCTGAGCATTTGCTATATGTAAGTAATATACAAACTTAGAAATTTAAGCTAAAATAAATTTCTTTTGTGTTATAGAATTTAATAATAATTAATAATAGTTAATAATACATAGGGCATCATTTAAAATAGCATATAATGTACATGTGCCCTGTATAATACATATATGTTTGCATATATGTCCATCTAATTTTAACTGAAACACATAGACAATTTCATTTATTCATTTTTCTATAAGCTGAGCAGTTATTTGCTTTTCAATAGATAAATACTGAATATAATTAAATTCAGATTCATATTCACAGCAGGTTCTTTGCACATAACAAGTCTGTGTCCTAGAACAGCCATCATTAGTGTGTCCCATAAATAAGTCTCAGCTCATAAAATTCAAGGAAAAATACCATCTGGACAATAACCTAAAAACTACACCAGATCATCACTAGTGGTTCCTTCTATTTACATTAATCTTCGTTTCTAGGTTCTAATTTTTATTAGTTAAATAAATTTTCTTTTTTTTGTATAAGAAGCATTGTATAAATACACCAGAACTAGTCAATTGGTCTTGAAACTTCTGCTTCAATATTACCTAAAGGAATTTTGAAAACTTATGAACTTCTTTGCAATTTTTAATTGATGTTACATTTTTCATAAAACTCAAGTAGTTGCAAATTATATAATTTCTAACAGGTTAAAATTATTTACATTTGTAAAATAGAAATCTTACATCATTTCAAAATGTAGCTGGTAGAACCTAAATACCAAAGCAATTTTATATTTGCCATTATTCATGTGGAAAAAAATGAATTTCTTTAGTCAGAAATATTTAACATCATTTCACTTATGCAGATAATTTTATTCAGATTGATGAATAAAAGAAAAAAAGGTTTTTGTCTTTTTTGATCCCTCATTTTGTTTATCAGCTACATAATATGTATGTAAATTGAAATTTAGTTTTTAAAAAAGTTTCTTTAACTATAAGCTCCTAAGTGCTAAAAATTTATTTTAATTGAGATATAATGACAACTATTAAATGGAAAAATTAATTAATGAATTAAATAACATGAATAAATTACATGTTTCATAATAATTTTTATACATAAAGGACAAAATATTATTAGAAATGTATCTCTTAATGAGATGGGTCAGTGTTATTTCCCAATTAATTAATGTATCCAGAGATGAATATTATTTATTGCCAGAAAAAATAATCATCACCATCAATTGTATTCCATTTGAGCTAGCATCAAATAACAAATCAATTAAACACCTCTTACATTTTGTTGAAAGCAAAGACTCAGAAAACATGCAATTCAAATGGATTTGGTATTGTTATTAGATTCATTTCCTTCCTCAGAAAAAACACCCACATCTGTGATAGCCGTTTTATTTAGTGTTGAGAGTGTGGCTTCTATACTAAGACAATTCAACAATGGCTGCAACACAGTATTGAAGAAAACTGTGCCCCATTTTTGTGAAGTAAAAGAAGGGAGATTGTAAAATGCAAAGAGGGAAAGGATACCAGGCTTGATTTCTCCATTATGAGCAGGCTGATCAACATCAATTTTTAGTACTTAGGAAAGTTAATAGACCCCTGATCTAGTCCGGTATTCCACTAGCAAAATAATCCATGCCAAAACAACAAAAAGTGTATTTTTGATGCTGTTTCAATTGCCTGGGGTGGGGTCATCCTCCTAAAATATTCACCCAGGCCCATTCCATCAAGAGTTTTCCCTGCACTTTCTTCTAGTATTTGTTACAGTTTCATGTCTTAAGTTTAAATCTTTAATCTAATGAGAGTCTATCTTAGTTAAAGGTGAAAGGTGTGGGTCCAAGTTTCAGTCTTCTACAGGTCGCCAGCCAGTTCAACCAGCACAATTTGTTAAGTAGGGAATCTTTTCCCCACCGAATGTTTTTAATTGGCTTGTCAAAAATCTCTTGGTTCTCTATTCTGTTCCATACATCTATCTACCTCTTTGTTTTTGTGCCAGTACCATGCTGTTTTGATCACTATGGATTCATAGTATAGTCTCAGGTCTGGTAGCATAATTCCTCCTGCTTTGTTTTTATTTCTGAGTAATGTCTTAGCTATTCCAGGCTTTTTCTGATTCCATATAAAATGATGTATTATTTTTTTCAACATCTTCAAAGTATGACAATGGAGTTTTAATAGTGATTGCATTAAAATTATATATTGCTTTGGGTAGTATAGACAATTTGACAATGTTAATTCTTCCCAGCCATGAGCATGGTATGTTTTTCCATTTGTTAACATTTCTTTTTATTTTTTATTATTCTTCTATTTCTTTTTGTTTTTTTTATTTTTCAGCTATTTCTTTTTTTTTATTTTTACATATACATGTGTTAATTAGGTTTCCACTTTTTACCTTTACAGAACTTAAAAGGCTTAAAATTCAATAACAATAACAATAACAATGTTTAAGATAAGGACTAGAAACAAAAACCATGTAAGGAATGAATGAAGATAAATACATTCAAAAAAGAAAACAGACAATTACTGCATTGAAATATCAAGCAATATTAGCAATAATAATGCCAAGAAAGCAATGTACACATTGTCAAATAAGACATCATAGAGCATTTTGACTCTGAGGCTCAGCATGAAGTCATTAGTTAACGTCTTATTTTTTCCCCCAAGTCTCAAAAAATAGACAACTAATACTATACAAATAAAAGTAAAGGAGAGTTTCAAAAAACAGATCATGCCAAATCCTATAGACAATAGAAAAAGAAGAAATATTTCAAAATCATTCTGCTTGATCTAGATACACCTGATATTGAAATTAGAGAACATATATTGTTATAAAGGGAAATTACAAACATATTTCACTTATAAGTGAGGATGTAATATCCCAAACAACATATCAACAAGTTGAATTAAAAATTAATGTTCAAGTAATATACTTTGTTCAAAATTGAATCCAATCTATGTGAGAATTCGTCACTATTTTCTTTCCTTTTTGTGTGTGTGTGTTCTTTCCCTCACCCCCAACCCCTCCCTGCGCATTTTGAATCTGACTAATGTTTTATTACCAGGATCTATACAGAACTTCAATTAACCTATAGGAAAAAAACAACAATCCCATACATCAATAGGGGAAGAGAGATGAATAGAATCTTGGCTAAAAACGACAGACGAATGGCCAGTAAACACTTGAAAAAATGCTCATCATCCCTAAGTATTAGAGAAATGCAAATTAAAACCACCCTGAGATGCCATTTAACTCCAGTGAGAATGGCCTATATCACAAAATCTCAAGATTGCAGATGCTGGCATGGATGTGGGGAGAAAGGAACACTTTTACACTGCTGGTGGGACTGCAAACTAATACAGCCTTTTTGGAAGGAAGTATGGAGAAAGCTCAAAGAACTCAACCTAGACCTCCCCTTTGATCCTGCAATCCCATTACTGGGCATCTATCCAGAAGAAAAAAAACTTTTATTATAAAAACACTTGTATTAGGCTGTTTATCACAGCCCAATTTACAATTGCTAAAATTTGGAAACAACCTAAATGTCCTTCAACCCTGGAATGGATTGGTAAGCTATGGTATATGTATACCATAGAGTATTACTCAGCCATCAAAAACAATGGAGACTTTACAGTGTTTGTACTAACTTGGATGGAGGTGGAACACATTATTCTTAGTGAAACATCACAGGAATGGAGAAGCATGACTCCTATGTATTCAACTTTGATATGAGGACAATAAATGACAATTAATGACATAGTGGGGCATGGGGGAAGGAGAGAGCTTCAGCTATTTCTTAGAGTTTCATAGTTCTCTTAATAGAGATCTTTCACGTCCTTTGCCAGGTAAACGCCCAAATATTTCATCTTCTTTGTACTACTGTGAACGGAATAGAGTCCCTGACTGTTTTTTCAGCTTGGCTATTGTTGGTATATATAAAGGCTACCGATTTATGAGTGTTGATTTTGTAACCTGAGACACTGCTGTATTCCTCAATCATTTCTAAGAGTTTTGTAGTAGAATCCCTGGTGTTTTCCAGATATACAATCATATCATCTGCAAAGAGTGAAAGTTTGATCTCTTCTGACCCTATTTGAATACTCTTGATCACCTTTTCTTTCCTAATTGCAATGGCTAAAACTTCCATTACAATGTGAAAGAGCAGTGGAGACAGTTGGCAACCTTACCTGGTTCCTGATCTGAGTGGAAATGATTTCAATTTAACTCCATTCACTATGATATTGGCTGTAGGTTTGCTGTAGATGGCCTCTATCAATTTAAGAAATGTTCCTTCTATACCCATTTTCTTAAGTGTTCTGATCATGAAGGGATGTTGGATGTCATCAAAAGCTTCTTCTGCATCAATTGAGAGAATCACATGGTCTTTATTTTTTAATTTGTTTATGTGCTGAATTATATTTATAGATTTACATATATTGAACCGGCCTTGAAACCCTGAGATAAAGCCCACTTGATCATGGTGTATAATTTGTTTGATGTGTTGCTGAATTCTGTTTGTTAGGATCGTGTTGAGTATTTTTGCATCAATATTCATTAGTGATATTGGTCTATAATTTTCTTTTCTTGGTTTGGGGATCAAGGTGATGTTTGCTTTATAGAATGTGTTGGGTAGTATTCCTTCTTTTTCTATATTTTGGACAAGGTTGAGTAATATAGGTATTAATTCCTCTTTAAAGGTTTGGTAGAATTCTGATGTGAGGCCATCTGGTCCTGGGCTTTTCTTTTTTAGGGAGATTTTGTATAGTTGATGCTATTTCAGAACTTGATATAGACTTGTTCAATATTTCCACTTCATTCTGGCTAAGTTTTAGAAGGTGGCATGCCTCAAAGTATTGGTCATTTGCCATTACATTTTCATATTTCTGAGAATAAAGTTTCTTGTAATATTCATTAAGGATTTTTTGAATTTCTGAGGAGTCTCTTGTTATTTCACTACTGGGACCTGATCAAACTAAAAAGATTCTGCACAGCCAAGAACACAGTAAGTAAAGCAAACAGACAGCCCTCAGAATGGGAGAGATATTTGCAGGTTATGTCTCCAACAAAGGTTTAATAACCAGAATACACAGAGAACACAAATGTATTAGCAAGGAAAGTACAAGTGATTCCATCTTAGGGTGGGCAAGGGACTTGAAGAGAAACCTCTCTGAAGAAGACAGGCGTATGGCCTACAGACACATGAAAAAACGCTCATCATCCTTAATCATCAGAGAAATGCAAATGAAAACTACTTTGAGATATCATCTAACTCCAGTAAGATTAGCCCACATGGCAAAATCACAAAACCAGAGATGTTGGTGTGGATGTTATCAGCATTTAAAATTCTCATTTTTCAAATGTACAAATAAACTTCAAATGCTAAAAATAGTACTGAACAGTAATGTGAAAAAATATAAAATGATTTAAGACCCGGTGCCATGGCTCACACTTATATTCCTAGCACTCTGGGAGGCCAAGGCAGGTGGATTGCTTGAGCTCACAAGTTTGAGATCAGCCTGAGCAAGAGCAAGACCTCACCTCTAAAAATAGCCCAGCATGGTGGCAGGTGCCTGTAGTCTTCAGCTACTCGAAAGGCTGAGACAAGAAAATCGCTTGAGCCCTGGCGCCTTTGGTTGCGGTGGGTTTTGTCTACAATATAACAAAAAATGATAATTTTTAAAAAAAAAAAAAAAAAAGAAAAAGAAAAAAGAAAAGAAAAGAAAAGAAAAGAAAAAAATATATGTGTGTGTGTATGATTTAAACATAGGTACCTAATCTCCAAAATACAAATATGGCTATTAACAAACAATTGCTTTAAATGCAGAAGTATGATCTTACAATAATTATTTTTCTCATCTATTTGGCTTCATTTTATACAATTTTCTTCAGTATTTTTCTCAAATGAGGTGGATTTTTGTATAGCAATGTGCAAAAACAAGGGCTCACTGTAGAGACACAGCAATACCATACTCAGAACGAGACCACCATGGCAGAGACTCCGGTTGTGTGTTTTGCCAGATGCCTCGGTTAGGAACCCAGAGCATGCAAAACGCTTTCTAGTTGTTGGGAATCTGTATGCTCCTTAAAACTTCCATAGGTGTTACGACATTCTACCAATTACATTCGAAACATAACTCAAGAATGTTCTCTCATATCATTTTGTTAAAAATGTTGTTTTAGAGTCAATCAATATTCATGAAGCAAATTTCATTTTTTCCCTATTTAAGTACTATCTGAAAAGTATTGTATTAAGACACAAGTGCACCTGCAAATATCTTCTCCCAGTCTGAAGGTTGTCTGTTTGCTTTACTTACTGTGCTCTTGGCTGTGCAAAAGTTTTTAGTTTGATCAAATCCCAGTAATGGATTTTTGGTGTTGCTTCAACTGCCCGGAGGGAGTCCTCCTCATAAAATATTCTCCCAAACCAATTTCTTCAAGTGTTTTCCCTGCACTCTTTTCTAGTATTTTTATAGTTTCATGTCTTAAAGTTAAATCTTTTATCCAGTGAGAATCAATTTTTGTTAATGGTGAAAGGTGGGGGTCCAGTTTCAAGATATGAGTTTAATTGTAATGGATGTGTTATTTAGTTCAATGTAAACATTTCACATTGTCTATGGAAGCAGTACCCTGAACCCCATAATTGCATCAATGTACAAAGTTATGATTAATAAAAAATAATTAATTAAAATAAAAAAAAAAAAACAAGGAATGTGTTATAGACAAAATGTTAACCTAAAAGTCAGTCTGCAGAGGTCTGGCCAAATACACTTTTAAGTTCTGAGAATACTACTCTTATGAGCTATATACAGTAGATCCCTCAAAAAATTCTACCTAAGTTTTCCCTGAAATACAGGGTATGTGACAATGTTTACTTTATCAATGAAACAGGACAAGATCCTAATATGAAAATGTTTGTTCAGAACATCAAGCCATTTTTCTTCCTTTTTTTTCTTTTTTCTTTCTTTTTTTTTGAGACAGAATATCACTATGTCACCCTGGGTAGAGAGCTGTGGCATCACAGCTCACTGCAACCTCAAACTCTTGGGCTCAAGCGATTCTCTTGCCTCAGCCTCCAAAGTACCTGGGACTACAGGTGCCCACCACAATGTCTGGCTATTTTTTGTTGCAGTAGTCATCGTTGTTTAGCTGGCCTGGACTGAGTTCGAAATCACCAGCCTCGGTTTATATGGCTGACACTGTAACCACTGTGCTATGGGCGCCCAGTCTTTGAGCCATTTTTCTGAACAAATATACCATTTAAAATTGTTACCCACCTTTTAGGTTTAATATTCAATAAAATATTATTGGAAGCCACACTTGAAGTTTTTTATCTATACTATGATTACTTCACCCACTATGAATGTATGGAACAGAAAACTTCTGTATTCTGGATTTTCAGCTTTGGCCCATGATCAATTTATTATTTTATCAACATCATGACAGTTTGGTTAGTGTATATAGCTTTACAAACAGCTGGATCAAGATTTTAATATTTTAAATTTTTTTAATGTGTGTTTTATGTCCTTAGAGACACAATCTACTTCCTCATGGACATTAAAAGTAGAATCTAACAAAATTGAAACGTAAATGTATGCATAAAACATGTAAAAATTTTTATCCAAATTTGGGCATTAATGATTGAATGAATGCTAAATCTATGCTATTCCTCATTAATGAAGAAATCCATTGATTTGTAGTTTGAAAAAAATAAACTGGTTGCACAATTAAGCACAATCATTATCAATGTTCAGGAATGTTTCAAAGAAGAAAAAAGGCGGCACCTGTGGCTCAAAGGAGTAGGGTGCCAGCCCCATATGCCAGAGGTGGTGGGTTCAAACCCAGCCCCAGCCAAAAACTGCAAAAAAAAAAAAAAAACAACCCAGATATTTGAATACACTTTGAGTGATGGTTATCTATCTTTCAAGTACCTTTATTAACCATGTGTTCCTCTGCAGATTCTCTTTCATTCTCAATTCCCCAACTTATCATATATATGGGTTGTGAATGAGGACCAAATAATTATATAAAAACAAATTATTGCTTCTAGACAGCATACAGATCATGTATAAAAACTATACTCATATATAAACTTTATACACGCATATAGCTGATCTCTCTATATAATGCTATGTAAGCATCTCATACATAAATATGTGCTATCTATATATTATGTTATGGAAGTATTTATGTACATCGTTACCTTCCAACATTAGAGTAAGCATTAGTATCATCACTTGGTAACCATTTAACCCTTTTGAAATTGTTGAGTGAAGGGTTGCTTTAACAAAATTGACAGCTATCTATAAGGCCTGTTCTCTTTCAGCTTGCTTATTTTTTCATGTTATTTATATGTCCTTATCATTCCTATACACAAATAGTATCCACAAAATAAACTCCAGTTTAATATCAGTCATATTGAACCACTTGGTGGACAAGACAGAGAGTCCATGAAGCTTCAGTTAATAGAGGTGCTAGAAACACCAGCACACCTTTCAGAGCTCAAGGTCATCACACTGTTCTCTACAATGTGGTTAATGAGGATTTGATATTGGTTTAGATGTCATCTTCCAAACATGAAGAATTAGAATGCATTATTGGAAAATTAAACTGCATAAAGTAAAACCTTCCTGTAAATTTGTTTATAATAAATATATATTTTTAACAACCAAAGACATACTGAGTTCTCCTTTCTTAATTAATGTTATATACTTCATCATTGTTTTTAAGGCATGTGATTGAGTCAATTTGTACTCTTGGATAACTTGTAACTTAGGATATAGGTGGTTACTGTTTTGTCTTTGAATGTGAGCTGCTGTCTTTCTTTATAACAGATTGTTTTACCCTAGTCCAACCTATTCACTTCCCTTTGTCAATTATTTGCATAGATTGAAAAGCATTTCTGCTTCCTGCCAAATCTCTTTTTATCTAAGTGTTTCTCAACCTTAATCCATTTTCCTGTACTTACGCTGCAGTTCTGCCTTCGTATACTTTTCTCCTATGAACTTATCTCTAATAGGAGGCATTTCTTTTTTTTTTTTTTTCTGCCTAAAACCTGTAATCTTCCCTGTTACTGTTCAGGCTATGTGGTTTTCAGAAGTTCATTAGATCAGCAGGTGCTTTAGTATCCTGTGTCTTGGAGATCCATTCTTCTAGCTATCATCTCTTCCTCTAGAGACCTTGAACAAATGGGGAAGGGTGTCTACACAGAAGTTTATGACAATTATCACTATTAATGACATGTTATTGTTTTAGTCAGTGAGACATTATCATTTGCCATACAAATCCAGAAAGAATAAATTGGACTACAAGTATTTGCTACTTTTGCACCTGAACCATCTGATTTCTGAGTTTTGTATGACAATTCTCCCCTCCTGCTTAAGGCGTTTAATTTATGCCTAAAGAGATTGCTCCAGCATCAACACCTGTCTTATGCAGCTGATTTAGAAAAACATGTAACCAACAGTCTAAACCCAACATCAGGTTAACTGCTGGTTGAATTCCGACTTTGTTTCATGATTCTGATCTTACTGGCTTTTGACTTACCCAAAGAATACTCAAAATAGTAATACACCTAAAATGTGCTTATTCCCAGGACTCACGGGTCTCTTTCCTCACCCCATTCTCTCCTTACCTTGCTGCCTCCCCTGCTTTATTCTTTTACTTAAGGGAGTCTTGATACTAAAATCCAGCTGTTTGCTAATAAAATTAGCATCACAACAGCTAAAGCTCGGGTTTTGGTCAGTAACGCCTGCTCCTGTATTTGTCAGGACTCTACCCTAAGACCTATGGGGGACTCTGCAACATGGCGCTGCCCTCTGGATGCTGCAGCTGTGCTAAATGGGGACACATTTCCTCTTCCTGCAGCCTCCTGAGAAGCAGATGCGGGTGCTTATATTTCCTTGTATATCCTTATGAGTCTCAGAATTCCTCCAGCTGGCTTCCTAAAGCCTACACACAGTATTGGGGGAGGATTAATTCCAAGGTCTCACACTCATCTGTTGGCTTACTCAGTTTAAATGGTCCTCGGCTGTGAACATGGCCTTCTGGGCATTAGTGAGGTCTAACTTATTTTTCCTATCTTGCATTGTTGTATGTGAGGCCTATGCTTTCCTAATCATTTTCCAATGTTGTTGTTGTTCTCACTGTTGATTTGTCCTCTCTGTTCCTTTCCATTCCATTTCCATGTGATTAAGGCTTTCAGTCACCCATTCTTATATTCACTCACATCACCAGTGTTTAACCACCAAGTGCGTACGCCTGCACTGTTTGAAGCACTTTGGATGCAAAGGTAAATAAAATGGGATGTTCTCACTCGGCTTCTATAATTCAGACTACAAAAAGAGATCTGGAAAAGTTACCATCACGTGCAATTGCAATGACTTCCAAAAGGAAGTAAAAGATCATGATATAATAGAGATAGATGAGGATGGGGAAAGGAGTTGCCTTACAGGACTTTGAATAAAAGCCTTGATGAAGGAGTGGAGGAGTAAAGGAGTGAGCTGTGCACATGAACAGAAGATCAGTGTTCCAGGAAAGGTAAATGAAAGGAAATCCCCTGTGAGGTTAGCTGTTAGAAGAACAAGGAAACCTGTGTGGTTAAAGCAGAGCGACTGCCCAGAAACAGAGGGACGCAGTCAGTTTGAAGAGTTATAAAAGCCTGTGAGACATTAATACAATGAAAAAGGAAAAAGCAGGCTATCAGCCAGAAAGTTCAGATTTAAAATGATTCCAGCCATGCTGCAAAGCAGGTGAGAGACGGTGATGTCTTGGACCTAGATAATATTAATGATGATGGAGACAAATAGACAAATAGTTGGGTCCATGTTGTAGGTCAAGTTGATATATCACCCGATGACTTTTTGGGAAATGTCATTCATCTCTTAGCATTACTTTATGCTTTTTACATCTTAATAAGAGAACCAAAGGTTTTGCTTCACATACAGAATGATCCCACTTGAATATCAGCATGTTTTCTGCTCCAGTGACCAGTGTTTCTTTGAGAAGAATATGATTATTTAGGAATAAACTATTCACAGAGAGCAATGTAAAAATGATAGTATAAAACGGTATGCCAGTGGAAAATGTGATTGCTAAAAAGGAGCGGTAATAAGAGTTAGCAATGAAAAGGGCAGTAGTATTAAAGAAAGGGAAGTGGACATTGTCTATAATGATGCATGACCCTGACCATGAGTAGTAAGACATTAGCTTTGATTTAAGGATGTTATTGGAGAGACACATTTTCAATATTGTCTTCTTGAACCAAAATAAGGAAAATTCCTTAAAATGCAAATTTTATGAATCCTTGTTGCTTACAGTAGAATGTATATGAAACTTCAGTACAGTATTCAAGGCTTTTAAAAATCGAATCTGCTGGCTCAGCGCCCATGGCTCAGCGGGCTAAGGTGCCAGCCACATACACCTGAGCTGGTGGGTTCGAATCCAGCCTGGGCCTGCCAAACAGCAATGACGGCTGCAACCAAAAAATGGCCAGGCGCTGTGGTCGGCGCCTGTGGTCCCAGCTACTTGGGAGGCAGAGGCAGGAGACTCGCTTGAACCCAGGAATTGGAGGTTGCTGTGAGTTGTGATGCCACAGCACTCTATCCAGGGTGACAGCTTGAGACTCTGTCTCAAAAAAAAAAAAAAATCTAATCTGCTCCTCATTGCTGCTCATTTTCCTAACACGCAAGTCATGCTTTTTCTATATTTATTTTTTTTCCATTATTCTCTGAATACATACATTTTTTTAGACTTGCCATTGTCCCTACTTGGAATGTGTGTTTCCCTTGTTTAGCCAACTCTAAAAATACCACTTCAAGCACCACTACAAATATCACTTTATTTATAAAAACTACCTTGAGGGTGCCAAAGGCTTTCTTTCTCCTTTGTAATCCTATAGTACTTACTATAAATCCTTACTTTAGGAAAGCTTGGTTTCTCTCGAGGTAATTGTGTACATTTGTTTTATCTACTTACTTGGAGGCTTTGCGAAACCACAGATACTTTTATTATTTCTTTGCACACAGAATACACAGAATAATACTTTACATACAGTAGGCTCCCCAAAAAATACGTATGGGATTAAAATATTATTTTACATGCAGTCTATCCCCAATCCACAGCAATTAAGTTCATGCTTAATGTGAAAGAAAGGAGGAACCGTTGTTTTAGATGGTTCCTAGGGTTCTCCATCAAGGTAGGCTGTGTTGGTAATTGCATAGAGACTGCAGTAAAGTTCACATGGCTTTCTTACGTTTTCCTAGTCTTATGCAATAGTGGGAGGATGACATACTTTATAATTTTCATTATAAATTTTTATTACAGTATTACCAATCATCATGTTAATAACATTCTCCTCCATTGTCAAATTAATTGTACAGTAATGGTTTCATGAAGTTGTTGCTAATTTCATTTTAAGGGGAGAAAAGACAGAAGCTGAGAGGGGTTCAGCAAAGGTCCCAAGATGGCACAATTAGAGAACAGCAGTGCAGAGGTATAACACAGTTGAAGAATAGCAGAGTTAAGGTATAATTCTCTATGTGGCTGACCCCAGGGAACGTGTTCTCTCCTCTGTGTTACAGCAACACAAAGCAAACAAATCGTCCTCCTAGAAGAATGGGTCTGCACTGTCAGCCTCTGTCACCTGCTCTGAGGAACAGAGAAGAAGGCCTGCACGCTCTAGGGACGGGTAAACCTGTGGCGTTAGGTAGGTAGTAAGAAGGTTTGCTGTTGGCCAGTGATAAGGGGCAGTGATATACAATAATCCAAACCTCGGTGGCTCTGAGCAGACTGTCATGGCAGCTACAGATCCATTGCAGGAAAAAGAATCGAATTTCTTGGTTTTATTTCTCAGAAGAGAACTGGAGCAGAAACAAAGCAAAACACTTTGTCTCCCCCCAGGATCTAGTTATACCTTTTACTAAGACAAACACATCACATTCAATTCTCCTATTCCACGGCTGAAGAGAGAGAAATAAATTCAGAGAAGCAGTTGGAGCATGCAGCTCAGCCTCCCGCAGCAGCAAGCAGCAGCTCTGTTTGCACATCTCTCTCTGGTCTCTGCCCGCTGTCCTGGACTCAAAGAAGCGAGCAAGTTCACTTCTAGCATGAAAACAGGTTGTCTGTTTTCTGACTGAAGTTTAAGATTTCCTATGGGCAGTGATGTCAGAACGTTGGGCTCTTAGCAATTAGTATATTGGTTCTTCTCATCTTTCCTGTGCTATCGGCTCCAGATCCTTTGCGTAATATCCTCAGATATTGCTTTTATACCGGGCAAGAATGGATGCAGGGATATTGCTATTATAAAAGGTTAGGGAGAAAATCCTTGTACTATAATTGACAAGCTATATTGATCTTGTGTGCTATCCAACCATTACTGAGACAGATGGGGGAGCTCTGAGACTCTCAATCCGAAAATTGCATCCTTTTTTTGCTGATGCTGCTGTACATGCTGACAATAGCTACAGTCTGAAAAGCAGGGTTTACATGCCTGAAATAAATTGTTTTGATTAGAACCTTTAGGAGAGAAAGTCATAAGGTATGGTTGTATTGACTACTTGCCAAACATCGCAGACCCATGCACTGTAAGCTTGTTTTGCTCTTGTAAGTCAAGCACCAAGTAGGCTTTTATTTTCTGAGGTTATGGACTCAGAGTGTAATATATTATCATTTACTCTGAATTATTGCACACGAGGCATTCTAGGAAATGGAATTAATTTTCAAGGATTGCTGACCTCTGTGTATATGTTTGCTTATGTATTTGCTTCTTCTCTTGTAGCAGGTATACAGTAATTTTGCACGATAAAGAATGCTTTGATTTCTTGATAATCTACCAAGTGCTGTGTCTAACAATTAAGTGGGTTCAAGAAGCTTACTCTGGGCTCTAAAGAAACAAATTTTAAAGAGAACAATCATGCAACTAACCATATTACTAATGCTGTCTCTCCTCTTCTGCTCTTTTTTTGAAGCATAGTTTTTCCCTGTAGAGAGCTTTCTTTTAATCTCTGTCTGTTTTTTCTGTTTTTCAAAACAAGACAATTCAGTGCACTCAAACAAAAAAAAAATTGCAAAAATTGTTGTAAAATGCAAAACAAGAAGCCAGCATCTTTGTTTTCAGAAGCTGGACCTGTGTTGCTTTATCCCCCATGAAAGCAATTCATCATGATGTTCTTTTTTCCAACAAAATGCCTGGAGATGATTCTTCTCTTTTACTTTCTTATGTTATTATACGAGTTTCAACTGTTGGCGCTTATTGATAGAATGGATCATAAGCAAAGTTCACCGTTATGGCTACTTATAATGATATGATTCTGAGGTGTTTGTTGGGCTTACATGAAAATAAATATCTTGCTTTGAAAGGAGTGAATGTGCATGTTCTCCATGCAACCATTTTTATGAGACCATAACATTAAAGGCAGGAATAATGAGAAACCAAATGTATTGTATCATCTATTTTATTATAGGCACTATATTGCATGTTTTAGATATATTATTTACCAAATTTTATGTCCAGTTTGCCGAAACAAAGCAAAAATGCCTAACAAACATAGATGCTGTACCTATTAAGTGTGAGCTTGGGTTAATTAACCTTTTGGTATTTATTAATCCTACTACATTCTAAGTTTGTGTCAGATTAGTTATGATTAATAAAATCCATGTAAAGTATGATGACTACCCTCTAGGATTTTGTAATCCATTCAAGATATATGACTCATTACATTCCACCATTAGCTAGGGAATGCTAAATGTCAAATGATTATGAAAGCTCTTAATAAGATACCAATAAGGTCCAGATATTGCTAGATGAAGAGAATATTACTTTTTTGCATAACAAATACCTATTTTTAACAAAATCATATACTAATTAAAGTGGCAATACCAGTATGTATAGCTAATATTGAAACACAGGATTTTAGGTTTCATAAATTGTTATTAATATGTGCTGACGGCATCACATTCTAAAATGATGAGAACCAGAATTTCAATTTTTAATACCTCTTTTGAATGACAAGTTGCCTAGCTTTCAGTTTATATGCTATAGGAGAGCTAATGGTAGAATTAAATCTGCTAGAATCTGCACCCTGCATTTTGGGGTTAGTTCTGAAATATAGGATCATAAACCATATTTTTAATACCCAAAATGCATTACCAGACACCCACAATAATGCTAATTATGAAAGAACTTGTCATGCTTTCAAATGACATGTATTGCAATCTATATTAGGAATTTTTATCATCACTGTTTTACAGAGTAAATAAAATGGTTATTACATGAAATTAGCCAACATTTCCCCATAAGCCAGAAATGGGAGGTGTGATTGTAGGGGGGGGGTCTACTTATCTCAACACCTCCCTTTATCCACACATACAGTCCATGAGAATTTCAGGCTGTTGGATGCATCAAGGAATATACAGTAATTTCAATTGCACTCTAAGAGTTAAATCCAGCCTCCCTGCTCTTAAGCAGCCAGGAGGGTCATAAGCATTGAAACAAATGGAGCATCATGTGTTACCTCTGTCTCCTCTGCTGTGTTCTAAGAGGAAGCATTGGCACTTACTTCACAACAGATTTGATCTTCTGTTCTCTGAGGAAATGCTGTCACTGGTATTATTTACTCTCTGAGCAACAAATCCTCATGAATTATAATCGTTCTCCAGACAGCCATTTACAAATTTCATCGGGGTTGATTTCCTTGCCTTTTTCAATTATCACCAAATTATATTCAGGCACTCAAATGCACTAAGTCCTGTGCCATATGTATTCCAGAAATACAGCGACAGCAAGCTTCCAATCGAAAAGAAAGAAGATAAAGTCATATGTAGCTTGTAGCCTATTGAAAACATGTTATTCCTCTTGACTGAAACTGTATCCGTGCTGGAAGAGATTCTAAAGCATCCTGTGTTCTCACTGGGAACACATACTATACAAATAAACAATAATTATAGACTCTTAACATGAACTGGAACCTCATCTGTATACCAAGACTAAGAATACAGACACACCTGAGTTAAAAGTGTACTCAGGTGTGTCTGTATTTTTAGAGAATTTAGCTGCTCTAGGACTCAGTTTTTATAAATACAAATGGGATAACATTGACACATCTCATGCAATTATTGATACGACTAAATGATACAATAACCATAAAAAACTTATAACACCAAATCTATTTTTTAAATAAAAATATATTTTTAAATAATAAAAAAAGCAATCCTAGGGCTTCTGGAGCAAGATAGCAGCTGAAGAATAGCTTCCTTGCAACTAGGCACAGTGAGACTGGGGAGAGAAGAATTCATTCCTCTCTGGCTGGTGGGATGTGCCCAGAAACATCCCTACGGGGACACAGGGAGACAACATGAGGCTTCTGGGCCTTGTCTGAGGAAGACAAAAGCACTGGAGAACTGGCAAGTGGTTGTGTGTGTTTGTTCTGTCTAATCCTGCCGGCAGCTGTGAGTATAGCATCAGTGAGATTGCAAACTGGAAAGGCCTTACCTGTGAGCTGTTTGGGTTTCTTTTGGACTTGGCACTCAGTTGAACTGCCTTGGGAGAACTTGGGCAAGAGTGTGGAGGTCTTTGAGTGTTGTCTGGGGCCCCAGATGGAGTAACCGAACCAGACAGAGCTACTAGTCTTTGGTTGTGGGCTGAGCGGAGCCATTGTGGGAGAACTGCCCTGGCAAGCACCACCCTCAGGGTCACAGAACCAGCATCGGGTGGGAGCAAGTAATCTGGTGACTGAGCAGTCTAAAGGCAGGGACTGAGACGCCTTGCAGCCTTAGCCCTCAGGGGCACAAAGGGAAACCAGTTTTGGTACACTGGGTAAGTGGATAGCCACTTAGGAGTAATCCCAGAACAAGCGCTTTACTGGGAAGGCTTCTGCTTAGCCCAGGTTAGCAATTTAAAGTGCCTTCTAAGTGGGCTGAGGAGGATTTAGGCTCTCCACACGGTGGAGTTTGAGAAATCATTAGAGGCCTCCAGTCTCCATTTTGTACAGCTGTGTCTGCATTGTGATTAACATATCATACCCCAGAAGATCACCTCTTGCTCAGACAATATTCAGCAAGATATATACACTGCTTTGTTTTTGTTTTGTTTTGTTGTTGCTTTTTATTTTTAATTTCAACATTTTCCCTGTAGAGTTTTCTTTTCTTTTCTTTTTTCTTTCTTTTATTTCTTCATTTTTCTAGTTTAAATATAATTTTCCATTGTTGTCTTTTTTAAAAATTAGAACTTAATTTTTGCTAGTGTTTCCACCCCTATTATTTGTTTTTTTTTTCTCCAATTTTGTCCAATAAAATTTTTGCTGGTTTTGGTTTGATTTATTGCATTTTTGACTTTCCTCTCTACTTGGTGGGGGTGGAATACTGTGTCCAGACAGGCTGGCAAAGAGCTGCTGACCTCAAGGGAACCACTTAACCTGGCACCCCCAGAGGTTGGGGGTTCTTAAGGTTGGGTCAAAGTACCCTACTATACACCTATATTGCTCCTGTCCCCCTCTTTCTGTGCCTCTCTTCTTTTTGTCAATAGATGCTTCTACCCAGCCCCTCTCCTTTCTCCTTTTTATTTTATTTATTTTCTTTCTTTTTTTCCCTTCTTGCTCTTCAATCCTCTCATCCTTCTGATCTTGTACCAAAAGGACTCATCAAAACCCTAGTCCAGAGGCATGGCAACTTAAAGAGCAGGAGAAAATGAAAGGAAATTAGGGCTAGGAAACAGATAAAAGAAATCACTCATGAGGAAGAATCAGCAAAAAACTTCTGGCATCATGAAATACCAGTCCAGAGCAACCCCCCCCACCCAAGGGACTGTGAGGTAGCTACTGCAGAGGATTCCACCTATAAAGAAATGTTAGAAATGACAGAAAGGGAATTTAGAATACAGATGATGAAAACAATCAAGGAAATGAAAGTAACAATATAGGAAACTCTTGATAAAGTGGAAAATAGCCAAAAAGAAATCCAAAAACAGAATCAATTAAGAGATGAATGATATGAAGAATATAAAAAGGATAGAGCAGAGCTGAAGGAACCTAAGCAGTCAATTAGGGAACTTATAGATGCAATAGAAAGTATCAACAACAGATTAGACCATGCA
>CAUYON010158218.1:0-33596 GCA_963573935.1 Arctocebus calabarensis | reverse complement strand
TTAAATGTAGAGTATCAATGTCTTTATTTAGTGATCAAGAAAATGCCATGAAGGCTATCTGTAACAGTACGATCAAAACATTTCTGAATGTATATGAATCGTGCCCTATGATTGCACCAATGTACAGAATTATGATTCAATAAAATTATTTAAAAAAAAAGAGAATAAAAAAGATATGAAATATTTGGCTGGGAAAGGGAGATTGGTCTATATTTTCAAACATAAGCTAAACTTATTTGGCGCTCTTAACCAGGACCCTGAAGAACAAAAAGGATGGGTTAGCTTTTATACTTGATATTAAGGTTATTTTTGATTCAGTGGCGATAAAGTGATAAAGTTTTGTTAAGGTGTAACATATAATCCAATTAAAAAGAGAGTAAAAATGAAATGCACTCAACATTTCATGTCATTAAATTCCTGTGGCAAACTACTAGGCCTTTATAGTCTGTTTATGATGAAAGTGTAAACAATTTAATAACCCTTTTCATAAATCTCTATTATAAGTAACAAGGAAGATTTTTATGACATTGACCATCTTTATTCTGAGTATGCCCTATATAGCTTTAAGTGTTCCTTCAGTTTCCTCTGAATAAAGGAAGATGATAATTATCTGCATATCAGATTGAAGATAATACTGGGTGTCATTTCATGGCTGTCACGATTTTTCCAAACCACTTGGTGGGGCTTTTTTCCCACGTGGTCTTTGTTCTACGTCTGAAGAAAAAACTTCGGCTTGTTCTTCCAACATGTACATTGGCTCCGATTTTATAAAGACAAAATTTTAACTTCTTATTAGTGCCTTAATGGCTGCTCTATAGCATCCTTTATCTATGGATTCTCCTTAGGTAGAAAACACTGGAAAATAAGCACATTCAAAACTCATAAAGTGCCAAATTCCCTGTACACCAGTTCAACATATCTCAGAATACCGAATCCTCCTGAATTTTTGCAAAGGCTTCTGACTGCAGTTTTCTAAATAGACTCAGAGCGCCGCTGTTGGCCAGTGAGCTGCAAGAACTGGAGCCCGAGATCTACCCGGAGTGATATTCTGCGCAGTCACAGAAGCAAGTCAGAAAGAAGACTAGCCCAGACACGCTCTCTGCTCGGCAAATCTCATTCTGTAGGGATGGGATGCCCTCAAACTGGGAGCATCATGTTTTCTGCGAGTGAAAGCAAATATTTTATAAGTAATTTGTGAAGCCTTTTTCTTTTAACGTCGGAAGCTGCAGCAACTCAAGAGAAAGATGGGAAATAGCGCGAAGCAGAGGAGCGGGACCTGGCGGCGGCAAGTACTCTTTCCCTTCCTGCTGCCTTTGTTCTGCCGGGCTCTCTCGGAACAGATTCGATACTCTATTCCCGAAGAAATGCCCAGGGGCTCGGTAGTGGGGAACCTCGCTGAGGACCTGGGACTACACGTTCGGGATTTGTTGACCCGAAACCTTAGAGTTAGCGCAGAGAAACAATACTTTACCGTGATCAGGGAGAATGGTAACATACTTGTGAGTGAGAGAATTGATCGGGAGTCGCTCTGTCCCCAAAATCCTCTGTGTGTTGTGCCTTTAGAGATTGTAGCAGAGAATCCACTAAATATTTTTCACATAGAGGTTATGATAGAAGATATAAACGATAATCCGCCTCAATTCCCCCAAAATAGCATTGTTTTACAAATCAATGAATTTGCAATTCCAGGCACTAGATTTGGTCTGGAATCTGCAATAGACACAGATGTAGGGTCTCACTCTCTCCAGAGTTACCATCTCAGCTCTAATGAGCATTTCTCTCTGATGATGAAGGGCAAGACTGAAGGCAAGAATGCCCCAGAATTAGTGTTGGAGAAGTCCCTGGACCGGGAACAACAGAGCTCCCATCTCCTGGTCCTGACAGCGATGGATGGGGGCACCCCGGTCCTAACTGGCACTGCTGCTATTCAAATAGAGGTCACTGATGCCAACGACAATCCTCCAGTGTTCAGCCAGGATATATACAAAGTCAGCCTCAGTGAGAACGTGCCCCCAGGCACTTTTGTGCTAAAGGTTACAGCCACCGATCAGGATGAGGGTGTCAATGCAGAGATAACCTACTCCTTCAAGTCACTGCGAGATGATATTGGAAATATGTTTATGCTAGACCATCAAAATGGGGAAATTAAATCCAAAGACTCTATAGATTTTGAAATCAGTAGAAGTTATACCATGCATGTAGAAGCCAAGGATGGTGGAGGTATGACCAGTGAATGTAAAATTATACTAGAAATTCTAGACCAGAATGATAACACCCCTGATGTGGTTTTTACTTCCGTGACCAGTTCCATAACCGAGGACACAGAACCTGGAACTGTGGTGGCTCTGTTCAAAGCGCATGATAAAGATTCAGGAGAAAACGGGGAGGTCACATGTCTCATAAAAGAAAACATTCCTTTCAGAATTGAATCGTCCGCCAATAATTACTACAAGCTTGTAACAGATGGGGCCCTGGACCGGGAGCAGACTGCAGAATACAATGTCACAATCACTGCCACTGACAGGGGAAGACCACCTCTCTCCTCCAGCACTAGCGTTACCCTACGCATTGGAGACATCAATGACAACGCTCCAGTTTTCCACCAGGAAACCTACGTGGTTCACGTAGCCGAGAACAACCCGCCTGGAGTCTCCATTGCTCAAGTCAGTGCCTCGGACCTTGACTTGGGATCCAATGGCTACGTGTTCTACTCTATCGTGGCCAGTGACCTGGAGACGCAGGCGCTAACGTCCTACGTGTCTGTGAGCTCGCAGAGCGGGGTGGTGTTTGCGCAACGCGCCTTCGACCACGAGCAGCTGCGCGCCTTCGACCTGACATTGCAGGTCCGCGACCAAGGCTCACCCGCTCTCAACGCCAACGTGAGCCTGCGCGTGTTGGTGGACGACTGCAATGACAACGCGCCGCGGGTGCTGTACCCAACGCTGGGACCAGACGGCTCAGCGCTCTTCGATATGGTCCCGCGAGCAGCAGAGCCTGGCTATCTGGTCACCAAAGTGGTGGCGGTAGACGCAGACTCTGGACACACACTCTGGTGTCCTATCACGTGCTTCAGGCCAGTGAGCCTGGGCTTTTCAGTCTGGGGCTACGCACCGGAGAGGTGCGCACAGCACGTGCCTTGGGCGACAAGGACGCGTCCAGACAGCGCCTCTTGGTCGCTGTGCGTGATGGTGGAAAGCCGCCCCTCTCGGCCACTGCCACGCTACACCTGGTCTTCGCAGACAGCCTGCAGGAAGTGCTGCCAGACCTCGGTGATGATCCTGTGCCCTCTGATCCCCAGACGGACCTCCAGTTTTACCTGGTGGTGTCTTTGGCCTTGATCTCAGTGCTTTTCCTCCTTGCGGTGATCCTAGCCATTGCCCTAAGCCTGCGAAGTTCTTCCAGCCCAGCCGCCTGGGGCTGCTTTCAGCCTGAACTCTGTTCTAACATTAGACCAGGGGTTTCTCCCAACTACAATGAGGGGACTTTGCCTTATTCCTACAACCTGTATCTTGCCTCTGATTCTCAAAAAACAAAGTTTGATTTTCTCACCATGACGCCAGAAATGGTTCCCCCACTAGACCATTCTAATGAAGCTTCTTTGGTAGTAAATTTCACTGAGGAGAATAACAAGATAACATCTGACTCTGTTGCTTCTACTCACGTGAGTTTCAATGAGTTTGTTTTTGCAAATAGGTTTAATTTTCAAAACAATATTTTGGCAAGAAAATTTTAAACATACCTACTATTGCTTCAGATTTTTTTTGCCCATCCAATATTTTCTGTTCCTATCTGTGTGGACTTGTAACTTCATTATTAGGTTTTGAGTGTTTTGAGATTTTTTTATATACAAACATGAACTACTGTAAGAAGTGGGAGTTGCAACACTGTTGGTCATTCCCATATTGAAATATGTATTTTTTTCTATGAGTATTTCTTGTACCAGCATATTAAGTATATATTGGGTCTTTTGTTTTGCTCTGTTAACTGTAAATTGAGAGGAAAATTTGTGGGGAAAGGGGATTTTTTTTTTTTTAAAGACAGATAGGGTCTTGATATGATGTCCAGGCTGGACTTGAACTCCTGGGTCCAAGAGCATTCTCCTGCCTCAGCCTCAGGAGTAGCTGACAGTACAGGAGTCTGCCACCATGCTCCACTGGGAAAGGCTTTTAGAAAAAGAAGAATATGGTAATAATAATATTCTGATACATTCTCTCTGAGCAAGCTCAATTTTATATCTAATCATTTCTCATAGCTACATGTAAATTTCCTCCCAACTTAAAGATATTATTCATTTACACTCATGAAAGTACAGTAGCGAGTTATTTCTTAGGGATAATTTTTTTCTTATATTTTGATGAACTTCCAAAGGTATTACTAGGAATTCTCAATAATTGGAATTAGGTCACTTACCCAGAAAAAGGTAAGTTTATAATATTCTTTAGATTACTAATTTTATTTCACTGAGTCTTCTTCAACACTAAACATTTTTTTGAAATGTAATGTATTAACAGAATTGTTAGATACTACTATTATCTCCAGTCAATTAAAGTTATAATGTTTCATTTTATTCTAAAAACTCAAATGTTTCTTCACTTGACTTCTGATTCTGATAATGTGTATAATCACATTTCCTATTTTTTTACATTTCCATATTAGCATGAAAATTCAATTTTTTAAATGTCAACAACCTGGTAAAGTTCTTATAGTCAAGCAAATTCAAGAAATCTATTGAAAAATCTTTGCCCTGGGCGTGGCTCAATAGGTAGGGTAGAGCGCCAGCCCCATATACCTACAGGTTGTGGGTTCAAACCCAGCCCCAGTCAAACTGCAACAAAAAAAAAAAGCTGGGCATTATGGCGGATGCCTGTAGTCCAGCTACTCAGGAGACTGAGGCAAGAGAATTACCTAAGCCCTGGAGTTGGAGGTTGCTGTGAGCTGTGTGATGCCAAGGCACTCTACCAAGTGCAATTAAGTGAGACTCTGTCTCGACAAAAATAAAAAAATAAAATAAAAAATGTTTGCCCCAAATTATGGGCATCAAAAAGTTTAAATTATTCTATTCTATGATTTCTCAAAACAGGAAACTGCTAGGGAGAAGCCCCCCATAATAGATATGTTGTGAGAGGAGAGTGATGTCAAAGCAGATGCACTAAAACTATAAGGGCATAATTGATGACTTCAAATTCGCTTAAAAGTTCATTAGGAAAGTTGGAATACTGAGATAGCTACAGAAAATAATATCAAGAAAGTAGCTCTATATGAAAAATTTTAGGGAAATAAAAAGCTCACTGAAGTTTCTACTAAATACTGTGGATTTTCATCCCTTTTTGAAGAACAGTAGGTGGAGCTATTTCAGATATAAAAACCAAAAATCCCTTCCCGGAGTTCAAGATTGTGCAGTAATTGGTTAGGACTCTGAGTGCCGCTGTTCACCAATCAGGGAGAGAAAAGCAGCGAGCTTGTCTTTTACACGCCTAAAGCACAAAGCGGATAGAAATGAACCAAATCTGGAACCGTGAGGAAAGTGAACGGAGGAACTCTGGCCCCTCAACTGTCCGATTTTAGGGGCTGATTCTCACATCAGTGGTCAAGGGCAGAATTGGAAATAATCCTGGAGAAAAATGAAGATTCTTGCGCTACTGCATCAAGACTGCAACGGGCTGGTCCTGCTGGGAATCGTCCTGGGGATCCTGGGGGAAACCCAATGCACCCAGATACACTATTCGGTTCCTGAGGAGCTGGAAAAAGGCTCTAAGGTGGGCAACATCTCCAAGGATCTGGGATTGGCACCCCAGGAGCTGGTGGAACCCGGAGTCCGCATTGTCTTCAGAGGTAGGACTCAACTTTTCGCCCTGAACCCGAGAAGCGGTAGCTTGGTCACTGCGGGCAGGATAGACCGGGAGGAGCTCTGTATGGGGGCCATCAAGTGTCTATTAAACCTAGAGATTCTGATGGAGGATAAAGGGAAAATATACGGGGTGGAAGTAGAAGTGAAGGACATTAACGATAATGCGCCCTACTTCCGCGAAAATGAACTAGAAATAAAAATGAGTGAAAATGCAGCCATGGGGATGCGGTTCCCCCTTCCCCACGCTTGGGATCCGGATATCGGGAAGAACTCTCTCCAGAGTTACGCGCTCAGCCCGAATACTCACTTCTCCCTGGATGTGCAAAATGGAGCGGATGGTAATAAGTATCCAGAATTGGTGCTGGAGCGCGCCCTGGACCGCGAAGTAAAGGCCGCTCACCACTTGATTGTCACGGCCTCGGACGGCGGCGACCCTGTCCGCACCGGCACCGCGCGCATCCGCGTGGTAGTCCTCGATGCGAACGACAACGCACCAGCGTTTGCTCAGTCCGAATACCACGTGAGCGTTCCGGAGAATGTAGCTGTGGGCACTCAGCTGCTTCTGGTAAATGCCACGGATCCTGACGAAGGGGCTAATGCGGAAGTGAAGTATTCCTTCCGGTATGTGGACGACAAGGCGGCCCAAGTTTTCAAGCTAGATTGTAATTTAGGGACCATCACAACAATAGGGGAGTTGGACCACGAGGAATCAGGATTCTATGAGATGGAAGTGCAAGCAATGGATAACGCAGGATATTCTGCACGAGCCAAAGTCCTGATCACTGTTCTGGACGTGAATGACAACGCCCCTGAAGTAGTAGTCACCTCTCTCACTAGCGCTGTTCCCGAAAACTCTCCCAGAGGGACGTTAATTGCCCTTTTAAATGTAAATGACCAAGATGCTGGGGAAAATGGAAAGGTGATCTGTTCTATTCAAGGAAATCTGCCCTTTAAATTGGAAAAATCTTATGGCAATTACTACAGTTTAGTAACAGATACAATCTTAGACCGGGAACAGGTTCCTAGCTACAACATCACTGTGACCGGCACTGATCAGGGAACCCCGCCCCTGTCCGCGGAAACTCACATCATACTGAACGTAGCTGACACCAACGATAACCCTCCCGTCTTCCCTCAGGCTTCCTATTCCGTTTATATTCCTGAGAACAACCCTAGAGGAGCCTCTCTTGTCTCAGTAACAGCCCACGACCCCGACTGTGAGGAGAACGCTCAGATTACTTATTCCCTGGCCGAGAACACCCTCCAGGGGCAGGCTGTGTCCTCCTATGTCTCCATCAACTCGGACACGGGTGTCCTGTACGCTTTGCACTCCTTCGACTACGAGCAATTCCGAGACCTGCAGTTGCAAGTGATGGCATGTGACAACGGAGACCCGCCCCTCAGTAGTAACGTGTCGCTGAGCCTGTTCGTGCTGGACCAGAATGATAATGTGCCTGAGATCCTGTACCCTGCCGTCCCCACTGACGGTTCCACTGGCGTGGAGCTGGCACCCCGTTCTGCAGAGCCCGGCTATCTAGTGGCAAAGGTGGTGGCAGTGGACAGAGACTCAGGCCAGAATGCCTGGCTGTCCTATCGCCTGCTCAAGGCCAGTGAGCCAGGGCTCTTCTCGGTGGGACTGCACACAGGGGAGGTGCGCACTGCGCGGACCCTGCTGGACAGAGATGCGCTCAAGCAGAGCCTCGTGGTGGCGGTCCAGGACCATGGCCAGCCTCCTCTCTCGGCCACTGTCACGCTCACTGTAGCTGTGGCTGACAGTATACCTGATGTCCTGGCAGATCTTAGTAGCCTGGAGTCTCCCGCCAACTCTGAAACCTCAGGCCTCACTCTGTATCTGGTGGTGGCAGTGACAGCTGTCTCCTGTGTCTTTCTGGCCTTTGTTATCGTGCTGCTGGCGATTAGGCTGTGGCGCTGGCACTCCTTGCGTCTACTCCAGTCTTCGGGGGACGGATTGGCCGGCATTGCTTCTTCACACTTTGTGGGTGTGGACGGGGTGCGGACCTTTCTGCAGACCTATTCCCACGAAGTCTCCCTCACTGCGGACTCCCGGAAGAGTCACCTGATCTTCCCCCAGCCCAACTATGCGGACACGCTTATCAGCCAGGAAAGCTCTGAGAAAAGCGAGCCTCTTTTGCTGTCAGGTGATTCAGTATTTTCTAAAGACAATCATGCATTAATGCAGGTGAGTCCATATCAAATATTCTTCCTGAGCTTGGAGCAAAATGTCCCTTGGTATAAATAATCCGTGTAATTTGGAATTTATAAAACAGACATCAATAAATTTACATATATGCAGCAGACACCAGCAGCCCAGTTACCTTTCCTCATGCCTATTTTATAATAATGTAGTGTTATGTACACATATTATATATTTTATGTAAGTATATATTTATAAACAAACTATAAAGTACTCTGTTAATACTGTGTGCTGTATAGTTTAATTTAATTTTCTAGTTTAATTTATCAGCTATACTACCCTTTTCCTGAGTTTAATATTTTTTCTCATCGACCATGAGGCAGCTTTGTATAGATCATCCAATGCCAATTTATCTGTTTATCTCAGCAGTTCTCAACCTGTGGGTTACTACGCTTTTGACCCTTTCACAGGGGTCGCCTAAATACATCCTGAATATCAGGTATTTATATTATGATTCATAACTGTAATTCAAAATTACAGTTATGAAATAGCAATGAAAATAATTTTATGGTTGGAGGTCACAACAACATGAGGAACTGTATTAAAGGGTCGCGGTATTAGGAAGGTTGAGAACCACTGGTTTATCTAGGGGGAGAAATCTAATTCAATGGAAAATATAAATGAAAATTTTAGTAAACTTTTATAAATAGAGCAGCTGTTAGCTATATTTGAGATTGCTGGCAAATTCATAGGTATATTTAGTTTCTTTTAAAGTGCAATAATTCTGGCCGTTAGAGATACATCTGTTTATACTTTCTCAGGGTTCTGAGTCATTTAATGGTTTTAAATCACCCATGAACTTCCAAATATGGTGGACTTATTTTATGTGTTAAAACTTTCTCACTGAAATATATACTGTATGTTTTGTCATGAGGAAAATTATATTTTTTTCACCTCTAACTATGCACTTCAGTAGTGCAATATCTATATATTTTTCCAAGTTAGACATTTCTTTTGCTCACTTACCTGCACTGATGATTTTTTTTTTTTTTGAGACAGAGTCTCACTATGTTGCTCTCGGTAAAGTGCCATAGCCATGGAGTCACAGGTGACAGCAACCTCAAACTCTTAGGCTTAAGCGATTGTCTTGCCTCAGGCTCCCAAGTGGCTGGGACTACAGGTGCCAGACACAATGACCAGTTATTTTTGTTGTTGTTATTGCAGTTGTCATTGTTGTTTAGCAGGCCCAGGACAGTTTGAACCTGCCAGCCTTGGTGTATGTGGCCAGCGCCCTGACCACTGAGCTACAGGTGCCAAGCCATGCACTGATATTAATGAAGACTTTGTGGGATATTCACAAGTAACAAAAAGTGTTTTGAATGCTTTGTTTGGTACTGTGGCAAATTTGCAGTAATTCCCTCTGTTTTCTATAATGAATTCCCCATAACTTTTACAACTATGGGAAATTTTCTGGACAGTATACAGATTCTAAGTGCTTCCTGAGAACTTTCTGCTTATTGTACTCTGTAGTGTGTTTAACAAAAATTGACTGCTAAAGTGTGTTACTCTTGGCAAGCATTGCCTGATTGCTTCTGGTGAATTCTTTGAAGGTGTAGGGAACCATAACATCTGAATTATTTTTTCTTTCTTCTTTATTCATTGCCTATTTACTTTCAAAAACACAATATTTAAAACTCAGACTATTGAAAGAGAACAATAGATAATCCAATAGCTCTAAAATGATAACAGTTACTGCTTCTAAGATCAGATGTCACTTTATTCTGCTCCATAACCAAGACAAAAAAATATAGATTGTGTGGTTCTACTTGTGTGCTATTTTTAAAAATTAATGTTTGGATTTATCTCAAAATACAAAACTTGGAGCCAGGCATAGTGCACCTATAGACCCCCTACTACTACAAGAGGCTGAGGCAGAAGAATTGCCTAGGCAACATAATTAAGATCTCATCTCTTTAAAAAATACAAAATTTTTGTTTACATTAAATTTTAAATAGAATTTAATATGTAGATTAAATATTACCTAGGTAATATTGAGAGAAGTAGAAGACAAGAAGAGCATACTCCTCCCCATGTCTCATAGAAATTGTCACAATCTTTTTGTGACATGGCCAGTTCTCATGATATGGTGGTCAATTCAAAATGAAAGACATAATAGGAAAACAGAACTACATTTGGGAAGCTAAGCTCACATGGTCTCTGTTCACCTAACTTGATTTAGGGGCAAGTCATTGAGAGCTAGGGCATGAATAGTCATAACCTTAAACTGTGTTTAAAATATCAGTGATGTCACCTGTGCTTTCAGTTTGGACTGAATAGTCTTAATTGAATAGTTGTCGAACTAATGAATAAATAAACAAATAAATGTGCTCTGGGGATTACTGATAACCAATATTCAGAGCTTTTAGATGCATCGTAGAAAGAAAGCAGCTTTGCAATTAGGTAACTGTGTCATAAATCTGTATACATAATCTTTTTTGAGCTTCAGCAAAATAGGGATTATCATATCTAATTTGAAAGGCTGTGGTGAGGACTAAAGAAAACATATAAATCATCTGGTTCATAACATGTAATTAATCAATAGTAGCCATTTTTATGGTTGACAGAAAGATTCATATTTTAATGCTATCATACTTGACATTCTATTGGAAAAAGTAATAATGATTTGTTATTGTTTAATGCTTCACAAATCATCTCTAGGCAGTACAATGGGATGACCTGTAGCTAGAACCAAAACTATTCTAAAATTTTTCCAAAAACTAATGCAAACATTTTACGTGCCTACGCATACTCCTTATTGAGAAGTCACAGTTTTAAGCCATAACGATGGGGGGATTATTGTTTTATATGAGATAATATTGTGAGTGTTAGTTTTCTCTGAACCATCATGTAGTCTAAAAAAGGGTCCTCTGATCCTTGTTTTAAAGGAGCACTTTACTCCAAGAGGATCTTGGATGATTTAACTGGGATTACCAAAACCTGAAGATTGGAGTTGTTGGTTTTGGCCATATGAGAGTTGAAGCTAATGGCTTAGCTATAGAATATTTATTGATAATTTAGGATCGATAGTTAAGATATCTATTGATGGGGGTACCCATAGCTCAGTAGTTAGAGTGCTGGGCCCATGTAGTGCAAGTGGTGGGTTCAACCCTGGCCTGGGCTTGCTAACTAAGAAAAAAAAATAATAATAATAAAATTTTAAAAAAAGATATCTATTGATCATTTCCTGAGTATAGCTGAGCAATGGGTTTGGGTATGTTTACATTTCTTCTGGTTTCAATAATATAATTATTTCAGGGACTTCACTTAACCTGGTTTCAATAATATAATTATTTCAGGGACTTCACTGTAACCTGTGTTACAACAGGTTATTATGCATTTGCTTCATTTAATAAGTTACTTGAAGTGTTTAACTTAAAACTTCTAACTCCACTGTTTCATAACACCTAAAATTGCAAAGGAATCTGTCAGCAAGCATGCTTCTACCACTTTCATTCCAGAAGAGGTATTATTCTTTTTTGAAGCAACAGCACCCTAGGAACCTTGCTGAGACTACACAACTCATAGATCATTTTTTAGTGAATCAGAAGGATAATGATAGGCTGGGCACCATGGCTGATGCATGTAATCCTAGCTCTCTGAGAGACCAAGGTGGGTGAATTGCTTAAGTTCAGGAGTTCAAGACCAGTCTAAGCAAGGGCGAGATCCTATCTCTACCAAAAACAGAAAAATTAGCCAAGCATTCTGGTAGGCACCTGTAGTCCCAGCAGCTCAGGAAGCTGATACAAGAAGATCACTTGAGCCCAAGAGTTTGATGTTGCTGTGAGATGTGATGCCACAGTACTCTACCCAGGGTGATGGAATGAAACTGTCTCCAAAAAAAAAAAAAAAACAATAAAGAAAGAAAGAAAGAAAGAGAAAAAACAAAAGAAGGTTAATGATAAATGAGTGGATTATATGTAATTTTCTTAGTGACTAGTAACAGAGGATAGATGAGATCATGCATTAATAGTTCTTGTAGAAATCTACTTTTTCCTCATGTATAACATTAGATTAAAAAAAGCAAACATGTATCTATGAAGGGACATTAATCAAACTGATAAGGCTAAATCTAGGAAAGAAAATCTAGTATTACACTTTGGGTTCACTTTTAGGAAACCATACTTAGTAGAAAGCTACCAATAACACAGCCTACTATTAAAGATGTATTCTTAAAATACTGATAGTAAAAGATAGCCTATGGCAAAGCTAACTGAGAAAAAAATGTTTTATAGAGGATGAAGCTTCTGGATATAATATGAGAAGAGCTCTGGTTCAGGAAAATGTTAAAAAAAAGTCATCAGATAAATATGGAGTCAGAGAAAATAATTTATCTGTGTGCAAAGGAAGTTGGTACGGCCATGGCCATGATTTCTCTTAGATAGTGCATAGAGAAATCTATGTGTAATGTCATTGAGGATAGGTATAATTTCTTAGTTCACAGTCAACTCTCTGAAGCATTTCACACAGTGGTTTGCACACCTTCTAAGTACTCAATAAAATGCTTGAGTTTATTGATTAGAAAATGGTCTCTTGGGGAAAAAAAGAATATAGTGCAAAGCCAATTATTTTATATGTGCTTTCCATCTATATCAAACCCCTAATAAGAGCCAACTGTTGACTTCCCTTACAAAGCTAACGACCTGGACATTTGTCAAATTTGTAAAATAGATTCCTCAATCCATAAAATTTCCACATTGTAAAACCTCTTAGAAACTTCCTATATATCTTCAACTGAGATTCAGCCAGCATTTCATCCTGAGATTGCATTACATGGAAAAAGTAAATCATGGAGGATGGAGTAGAGACAGTTAGAGATTCTTAACCTAAAAATACTCAGACATCAAGAAGAAATAAAAAGAAGTTATCACTTTGACTTCATATGTTAAAGTCACTGAGGTTATAAATTCCCAGGAATATTTAACTGTAAGAGCAAGATTGACTACCACCTTTCAGCTTGCAAATTCCAGTGAGACATATCTTTCTCTTTGCTCTCAACTTCACAGAAAGTCACATTCTGATTTCTTCAGGCTGCAGTTCCAGAGAAGGGGCCCCATGAAAACAACAGAAATAAACCAAAGAATCCCTTAATGCTCCTGCCTAGTGGCCTTTCTAATCTGATGGCATGGAAATACAAGTGCAGACCCACAAGGTCCTTATTGTGACTCCAACTATAAATCTCAACCAGGATCATACAGATACCAGCTCTGCTCCTTCTTGGCTGGAGACTTTCTAATCCAAAGATAGTGAAAAGGGCCTTCCCTGCTGGCTGTAGAGATGAGAAATGGAGCTGGATTGACAGGTTAGGTGGGACCAAGGCAAGTACTGCCTCGCTTCCTGCGGTTTTTTGTCCTGCCAGCCTTTCTTTGAGTGGATCTAATGTTCCATCCCCAGGAGCTGGCCGAGGGTTTGGTGCTGGGAAACCTTACTACACATCTGATCTCAGTGTCCTTTTACTTACCTGTTTGAAAGCCTCAGGTTAATGCTGAAAAAGAATTCTTCACTGTGAGTGAATAAAGTGGGAGACTTACTTGTGAGTGCCCAAATGCATATGGAGCAGATATGCCATACGCCCCAAATATAGTTTGTACCATATGTTTAGAAAACAGGGGTTGTCCAAGCTGTAGTCCACGGCATTGTGCAGATTATATGAATACTTTTTGCTTATCTGTGGTGGCAGATATCACAAAAATTATACATGGACCTTTTCTTTCCTCATCAGCTTTCATTAGCATTTGTGTATTCAATGTGTGGCCCAAGACAACTCTCCTTCACACAGTGTGCAACAAAGAAGAAAAAAGGTTGGACAACCAAGAGGGATCTGGATGTTGGAATCAATTCCTTACAAAATTATCACTTTAGCATCAAGACTATATTTGCAAAGTAAAAGAGACAAATATAGAAAGACAAATATGGAAAGAAATATATTGAACTTGAATTAGAAAAGCCACTGGACCTGGAAAAGCAGATCATGCCAACAACAACCCCTCAGTGTTCAGCCAGGATATGTATTAAGTTCAGCCTTCAGAAAGACACGCCCCTGAAGAGTCAGCAGATGGGAAGACCTCACTACAGCAGGCATCCACATGGATGGAGTTTGTGTATGCCTTCGTAGTCCGGAGTACCCATAGTCAGTTTGGCCTTGGTTACAAGAGTGAAGAAACACAAACTTTAAGTACAATGAAGTTTAAAGAGATTTAAAATTTTCCCATGGTTTTGGAAGCAAGAGACAGAGGGAAACTGGTTGTCCGGTGTATAATAGAGATTGAAATTGTAGATTATAACAACAATATCCCAGAGGTGATTTTTACTTCTACAATGATTCTCAAAGATTCTGCATCTTGGGCAATAATCGCTGTGTTTAAATCACAAGATCCCAGATTCAGGAGAAAATGGGGAGGTCACATGTCTAATATAAGAAAATGCACCTTTCAGAATCAAATCTTCCTCCAATAATTACTACAAGCTTTAACTGCTGGGGCCCAGGAGCAGGAGCAAACCCCAATGTACAACCTTACCATCACTGCCACCAACAGTGGCAAGCTGCCCTCAGCTCCAGCACTAAGGTCATCCTCCACATTGGAAATGTCAATGATAAGGTTCTAGTTTTCCACTAGCAGTCTTAGGTGGTCCACATGGCTGAGAACAATCCTCTCAGATCCTCCATAGCATAAGTGAGCTTCTCCAACTCAGACGTGGGGCCCAATGGTCACATCTTCTACTCAACGATCATGGCCAGTGACGTGGAGTCATGAGAACTTACATTCTGTGTGTCAGTGAGCCCAGAGAGGTAGGGGGTGGTTGCATAGTGCTCCTTCAAGTTGATGCTTCAAGCCCATTACCAAGGTTAACCCACACTCAGCACTGACGTGAGCCTGAGCCTGTTGGTGGGTGATGGCAATGACAATGCTCTACAGGTACTGTACCCACCTCTAAGGCCTGCCAGCTTGGCACTCTTTGATAAAGGTGCCTCACACTGCAGAGTCTGAATACATGGTCATCAAGGTTGTAGCAGAGCTGCCAACTAGGGCACAATGCGTGGCTTTCTTACCATATGCTATAGGCCAATGAGCTCAGGCTCTTTAGCCTGGGACTGTACATGCCCAGGTGAGGTGTTCATGGTTCCTGCTTTGGCTGACAAAGGCACTGCCAGACAAAACCAGCTGGTAGATATGCGTCACAACCTCCCCTCTCAGCCACGACTATGCTCCACTTGATTTTCATTGACAGTCTGCAGGAGATGCTGCTAGACCTCAACAACTACTACAAAGAAACTCTGAATCCAAAATTAATTTCTATCTAGTGATTACCTTAGCTTTAGTTTCTTTTTTATTCTTCCTGATTGCATTATTTGTGCTGGTTCTGAAGTGCCAAAGACCCCAAGACGGTCCTCTCTTGGATTCTTTCTCCACAGATCTCTACCCCATAGTAGGCCCCAGGTTTCAGGATTATTGTCATGCATTGATGTCATATTCCAACCAAGTGAGTGCTATTCCTAACCAATCCAGGGATGAGTGAAATCCCTTTTTGTGAAGCCCTACTTCTCAGGACTCAATAGCAACCTCACTGAAGGAATTCCCTCTGGGGAAGGGAATGATTGTGATCATTCTAATTGCTTGGGCCAGAATGCACCCCCAAGGTGAGAGAAATTCTTGATGAGACTAAGTTCAGTCACAAGCAACTTTTCTTGTAACATGGGATATTTTCAAAAATCTTAGAGAAGAGCATTTCCAGCAGCAAGGCTAAAGGCCCTAAAATGAGAAATACTGTATTTGGCATGGTGAGCTTGAGGGACAGTGGTTGGGCATAATAAGAATATCAGACTGGTCAGAGCATTTCAGACCTTGTAGGTAGGTAACATGTTTTGATTATGCATATTTTATATTTATACTTATTTGATTATATTTTATAATTTTGCTTTGATATTCAAATTGTGTTGATCCAGAAAAAGAGAGAGAAATCTTGGTCATTGTACTAGAGAAGATACAAGTTCACAACTTAGAATCACTGTTTATCATCTCTTACTCAACACATGACTTTTTCATTTTCTCTGTATTTAAGAAAACGCGCACCGCAAAAAGATATCTGGCTGGTAAAATTGGCCTATCATGTCAATAAATCTAAGAATAAGACTAATGGAAACCGCTAAATCTTGAAAACTATTGTTTCACTGTGTAGCATTTTATGACCGTGTTCCAGTCTCTGTCTCCCACTGAAGCTTGCTCTTCCAACTATAAGTTAGAGTGCATTTTGTTCCCCTACTTATGCTCATTTACATTATTCTCTATCGTTACAAAAAGCTTCTCGGCCTATGATTTGTTTAAGGCTTGGAAAATTAGGCCAATTCAAATCCTTTAAGTGAATTTGAGCTCACATAAAATGTTGGATATTGACTGTTCTTCTAATTAGGTGGTTGTACAAATGGAAACCAGATAATGTTAGCACAGAATTTCACTGAACTAGCAGTTCACATATACTTCAACACTCATAAAACAGTATTTCTGTATAAAACTCCTCTTACTTATTTCACTGTCAGTGCATTGGAAGCTTGCAATCTAAAACATAACCAAAAAAGGGAAAATGAAAATGACCTTTGCAAAGCAAAATTAGGTAAAATGGGTAATGTGGAAACTGAGAAGAGTGAAAGAATTACTTGTAAGTCCAAAGAAAAAGAATAAACCAGGCACACTGGCTCACACCTGTAATCCTAGCACTCTGGGAGGCCGAGGCAAGTAGATTGCCTGAGCTTACAGATTCAAGACCAGCCTGAGCCAGAGCAAGACCTCATCTCTAAAAATAGCTGGGCATTGTGGAGGGCGCCTATAATCCCAGGTACTTGGGAGGGTGAGGCAAGAGAATTGCTTAAGCCCAAGAGTTTGTGGTTGCTGTAAGCTGTGATGTCACAGCACTCTACCCAGGGTGAAAAAATGAGACTCTATTTTTAAAAAAAGAAAGAAAGAAAAGAATATTAGTAAGAATGTGCATAAAAATATATTTGGTACTCACAGTAGATTTCCTTATTGGCGTGGATTCTGTGGTCCATCTAAGCTATGTTAATTTTATTATAAGTATTATCTGGGTTTTGGTCTCTAAAAGGCAGTTAGCAAATCAGATAACTTGCCATCTTCAATCTGGATTCTGATGCTCACCTGAAGAGTTTTTCAAAGCTTGCAACCAAGGAAAGTCAAATACTTATCTCAGCAGATATATGTCATTTGCCTGTACTGGATTTCTATTATGTAATACTGTACTATAACAGTTCATTAGGGAAGACTGAATATTTCTGGTAAGCAAAGGGCATTTATTTGGCACCCTTTGACTCTTTCTACTTACCTTATTTAAAATTGATTTTTGCATGTGATATCAGGTAGCAATTCAGTGAGATGTGGGGGAGTCAGGTTCTTTCTTCCTCATATTTTCCAGCACCATTTATTGAAAAGATTTTTCTCTTTCTTTTTAATTGCTTTGGCACCCTTGCTGAAAGTATGTGGATATGTAGTTCAATTTCTATATTCTCTGTCATGTTCCATTTGTCTATTTGTCTATTCTTTTGCTAAAAGCACTCTCTTTTTATTATTGTAGCTATATAGTAAGTCTTGAAATCAGGTAGGTCTAAGTCTTTCAATATTTTCCCCCTCTTTTTCAGTATTGTTTTGACTATGGTCCTGTCTTTCCAAATAAATGAAAGTCATCTTGTCAATTTCCAGGGAGACAAAACCTGCAGGGGTATTAAATGGGATGGCATTGAATTTATAACTGTATCAGGGAGGTTGGGGGGGGGGAATTATCTTAACAATAGTGAGATTTCAATCCATGAACATGGTATATATTTCCATTTAATTATGTCTTCTTTAATTTTTCTCAGCTATGTTTTATAGTTTTCAGTGTAGAGGTCTTCTATATCTTTCATTAAATTATACTTTTGATGCTTTGGGATGCTATATAATAGTATCATTTGAAATTTTATTTTCTGATTGTTCATTTCTAGTTTATAAAAATAATTGATTTTTGTATATTCCATATGCTTTTGAAAAATAAGAAGAGATGGGTACTCCATTTTCACACCATATTGTATGAGAATATAACGTGAAATAATATAAACTAAATCTAAACCACTTCCAATAAGTTCAGGTTTCCATTCTCTGCAGTGTATAGGATGGGAGAGCCCACCCAGAAACAGTAAATATTGCTGTCTGCCCAAGTCTGGTAGAGGGTTATTCATTCATTCATTTACACATATACATAAAAAATGTATTTGTTAACTGCCTACTATATGCAAGACATGTGCCAAGGTTGCAGCAATGAACAAGAGAGATATGATTCCTACCTTAATTGGCTCCATCCTAATACATGGTCTTTTACAGGTCTGATAAATGCCACCAAGAAGAAATATAAGAGCACTGAGAGTTTATGATAGGGAGGCCTGGCCTGGTCTGAAGGTCAAGGAAGATGTCTTTCAGGAAATGGCATTTAAAGTGAGATCTGAGCCAGGTATATGCTCAGACCAAGTGGTTTGTTATGTATATTGAGGCCATGCAGCTGTATCTTGCATAGCTTTAGACCTATTAATGAGTCACAAAGAACGTTGCTAGGACAGCAGAGGATCATGATGAGGCATGTCTAATCTCCTTTATCCCGGCTAGGAACTCAGCTTTAGGGGATCCCCTTGGCCAAGAGTCAATCAGTCATTAGCAAGTGAGTCTCATTAGCAAGTGAGTCTTGAGATTTTGTTTTGGTTCACACTGGGAAAATAATAAACTTCTCTTTCCTTCTTAAAAAATAAGAAGGTGCGGTGTCTCACTCCTGTAATCCTAGCACTCTGGGAGGTCGAGGTGGGTAGATTGTCTGAGCTCACAACTTCAAGACCAGCCTGAGCAAGGGTGAGACCTTGTCTCTAAAAATAGCCAGGTGTTGTGGTGGGCACCTATAGTCCCAGCTACTTGGGAGGCTTAGGCAAGAGAATTGCTTGAGCCCAAGAGTTTGAGGTTGCTATGATCTATGATGCCACAGCACTCTACTGAGGGTGAGGGTGACAAAGTGAGACTGTCAAAAAAAATGTAAAAATGAATAAAGTGAGATCTGAAGGATGAGAAGAAGTTAGCTAGGTAACAAGGAGAATAAAAGAGAAATTGTGAGGCAGAGGGGTATCATGTGTAAGGGTCTTAAAAAAAAAAAAAAAAGAAAAGGTGTGACTTGAGCAATTGAAAATGGAAAATCAGTAGATGAGACCAATTAGGTAGGCAGAACATTGTAAGCCATATTTAAAATTCTGAATTTTCTTTTAAGTGCCCTTGTACTTAGGAGCTATTTTTTTATTTTTTATTTTATTTATTTATTGTTTTTATTTATTTATTATTTTAAAATTTAAGTATTTTTTATTTATTTATTATTTTTTATTTTTTATTTTATTCATTTTTGAGAAAGAGTCTATGTTGCCCTCAGTAGAGCGCTGTGGCATCACAGCTCACAGCAACTTCAAACTCTTGGGTTTAAGTGATTCTCTTGCTTTGGCCTCCCAAGTAGCTGGGACTACAGGTGCCCACTACAATGCCTGGCTATTTTTTTTGTTGCAGTTGTCATTGTTGTTTAGCTGGCCCGGGCCAGCTAGAACCCACCAGCCTCAGTCCATGTGGCTGGAGCCATAGCCACTATGTTATGGGTGCCAAGCCTTAGGAGCTATTGAAAGGTTTTTTAACAAGGCAGTGGCAAGATATAATCTGTATTATTAAGTTTACTCTGGCTGCTATATAAATAATATATTTATGAGGGTTATAAATGGAAATAGGAAGACCAGATGGGAGACTATGGCAATGTTTCTGGTAAGAAGTGGTGCTGGTTTGGATTAAAGGGCAGGCAATAGATAAATGGGAGACCTGCAGATACATTTAGGAAATAGATTCAATAAGACTTAATGGAATAGGTGGAACATAAATTCCATGAGGACAGGGATTATTTTGTTTATTATTACAGTCTTCATTGTCTGACAAGATTGTTTCCTGGAAAGTGGTAAATCCTCAAAATATTGTTGACTGAACAAATACAATGAATTAAGGAGATGGGGATTAATAGTGATTTCTGGGTTGCCAAATTAAGGAACTAGAAGCATGTAGGTTCAGAAGACAAGAGAAGGGTAAATTTAAGAGAAATCAAGAGTGAGTTGTAACCATGCATAATTTGAAAACCAGAGAAACATTCAAGTGCAGATACTGTTTGTGGTTAGACATGTGATCACCATTCTTTTACTCTTAATTTCTTCCATTGTGATAATCTATTCAAATGGGCAAATCCTTTAATGGCTGAACATAAACTTTCTGATAGCTCTACACTGGTATGTTTTGGGGTTAGTGGCTGAGCTACCTTTGTGTCTATTTTTCTTCCTGATCTCTTTTTCATTCTAAGAAATATTCAGCAGCCAGGGAATTGCACTGTGTAATTCATATTCACTCCACTCTTCAAATTAGCCCCTAGTATTCAGGTATTTTCTGCATCTGGAATTCTGTTTGGATTATAATTTACCAACTTGTTTTAATTTTTCATTGTTTAATTTTCTTTCATATGATTGTATATATTATCCAGAATTTTTATTTTTTTAATTTAATTTTATTTATTTTATTTTTTTTTTTTTTGAGACAGAGTCTCACTATGTCATCCTTGGTAGAGTGCTATGGCATCACAGCTCACAGCAACCTCAAGCTCTTGGGCTTAAGCATTTCTCTTGCCTCAGCCTCCCAAGTAGCTGGGACTACAGGCACCTGCCACAACACCTGGCTTTTGTTGTTGTTGTTGTTGTTATAGTTGTCATTGTTGTTTGGGAGGCCCAGGTTGGGTTCGACCCCACCAGCCCCGGTGTATGTGGTTGGCATCCTAGCTGCTGAGCTATAGGCACTGAGCCTCTCCAGAATTTTTAATATCAGTTTTTCTCCACCATCTGTAAAACTTCACAGAAGGAATGTTTAGGATAAAAGATGCATAGCAGTCATAACAACATTGTTGGATTTTAATATTATGAGTACACTTGGAGGATTCTATGTCCACACATACATTAAACATCCTATAGAGTTCTCAGCAGTATTAATGACATTAGAATCCTCCCCCTCCCCAAGATAGGAATGCTTCATATCTTGATTAGAGGGATGCATTGTTACACTTATGTACACATTTTCCAAAACTCACTGAACTTCAGATTCTTACACATGACAGTATGCAAGTTATACTTCAATTTTTTTTTAATTTAAGGACATAAAACCTCTTTTTATTTTTTCTTTTTTGACACAGAGTCTCAAGTTTTCATCCTGGGTAGAGTGCCATGCATGGCATCACTGCTCACAGCAACCTCAAACTCTTGGGCTTAAGCAATTCTCTTACCTCAGCCTCCCAAGCAGCAAGGACTACAAGCCCCCACCACAATGCCTGACTATTATTTGTTGTTGTTGTTGCAATTGTCGTTGTTTTTTTTGCAGTTCGCTGGGGCCAGGTTTGAACCCGTCACCTCCGGCATATGGGGCTGGCGCCCTACTCACTGAGCCACAGGCGCTGTGTTGTTGTTGTTTTAGCTGGCCTGGGCCAGGTTTAAACCCACCAGCCTCGGTATATGTGGCCGGCGCCCTACCCACTGAGCTATGGGCTCTGCCCACTGGAATTTCCTCTTCCTCTCAACCTTCACTATGCCTCTGATTCATCCCCAACAGATCACTACTGTTAATACTAATTATTTGTAGTTACAAGTATTTTCCATGTGTACATTAAGTGTATGTGTGGGTTTTTTTGCACAACAGGGATCATTTTACTGTTCTACAGCTTGGTTTTTCCACTTAATATCTCAAGGAACCTTTTCTTTGAGCCTTTATAGGTCTGCCATCTACCTCAATCTTACTAACTTTCTTTTTTTACATATTTCATTCTTTTTTATTTTTTATTTTTTTTAAACAGAATTTCATACTGTTGCCCAGGCTAGAGTGCCATGGTGACAGCCTAGCTCACAGCAACCTCAAACTCCTGGGCACAAGCAATCCTCCTGCTTCAGCTTCTGTAGTAGCTGGGACTACAGGCACCTGCCAGGACACCAGCCAAATTTTTCTATTTTTAATAGAGATGGGGTCCCACTCTTGCTCAGGCTGGTCTCAAACTCCTGAGCTCACGGGATCCTCCTGCCTTAGCCTCCCAGAGTGCTGGGATTACAGGTGTGAGCCACTGAGCCACCGAGCCCAGCCACTGACCTTATTTCATTTTTATATAAGAAACCTATTTACATGGTTCAAAATTCAATATAATATAATAGGTGTAGGGCTGGGTGTTGTGGCTCATGGCTGTAATCCCAGCACTCTGGGAGGCCAAGGCAGGTGAATTGCTTGAGCTCCTGAGTGCAAGACCAGCCTGAGCAAGAGCAAGATTCCATCTCTAAAATGTAGCCAGGTGTTGCAGTGTGTGCTTGTAGTCCCAGTTACTCAGGAAGCTGGGGCAAGAGGATCTCTTGAGCCCAAGAGTTTCAGGTTGCTGTGAGCTATGATATCATAGCACTCTACCAAAGACAAGAAAGTGAGACTCTATCTCAAGAAAAAAAAAAAATATATATATATATATGTATAATAGGTGTATATTGAAAGTCTCATTGGCATCCCTACCCTACTCCTTTCCACCCTTCCTTCTTCCTGTCCCTTATAGGCAAACATTTTATTAGTTTATTAAGTATCTTTTCAGCATTTCTTTATGTAAATATGGGCAGATATGAATATATATTTCCCCACTTTTCTTAGAAAAAGAACATGCTATATGCTGCTCTATATCTTGCTTTCTTCACAAGATTCCTTTAAAAATATTTCCATATTAATACACAGAAAGCTTTTTTTTTAACAGCTGCTTAGCGTTCCATTGAGCTATTAACCAGTTTCTTATACATGGATACTTAGGTTGTTTTCAATATTTGAGATACATTGAATAGCCTTGTACCTACGTCATTTTGTACCTATGCAGTATATCTGTGGTATGAATTCTGAGAAATGAAATTAGAATTGCTGTGTCAGAGAGTAAGTTTTTAATTTTAATAGTTATCTTCAAAGGAAGTTTTATTTTTAACTTTTTGTTTTGAAATGATTTCAAATTTATAGGAGAGTTGAAAGAATTGTACAAAAGGCTATATACCCTTCACTGAAACATACCTATTGTTAAGATTTTGTATTTTAACAAATTTCTTTAATCATTTCTCTCTCTACAAAGATATACACATATATGTATATATATGCATGTATGTGTGTATGTATATGTATTTATGTGTGTACACGTATTTTTAATGAACCATTTGAGAGTATGTTTGTAGACATCATGTTTATTTATAAGCACTTCATTGTGCATTTCTTAAAATCCCATGATTGCATTAATGTACACAGCTATGATTTAATTTTTTAAAAAGGGCATGCTTTTCTTTTATATAATTGAATTTCAATAGTAAAATCAGAAAATTTAACGTTGATACATATAATTTTCTCTATACTGCATATTCGAGTTTTCCAGTATTTTATAGTAATTTGTTCAAGTCCAGGATCACAAGTTGTGTTTCGTTGTCTTGTCTCTTTAGTCTATTTTAATCTGAAACAGTTCCTTACCCTGTCGTATAAATAACAGTTTATAAGAAACTTTCAGTTTATTTACATATTTGTTTGTTTGTTTTTTAGAGATGTGGTCTCCTTTGTCACCCCAGCTAGAGCGCAGTAGCATTATAATAGTACACTGCAACCTGGAACTTCTGGGCTTATGCAATTCTCCCACCTCAGCCTCCCAAGGAGCTGGGACTATAGTCACACACCATCACACCCAGATAATTGTTTTTATTTTTATTTTTTGTAGAGACAAAGATCTTGCCGTGTTGCTCAGGCAGGTCTCGAACTCTTGGCCTCAAGCAATGCTCCCACCTTGGCTTCCCAAAGTGCTGGGATTATAGGCATGAGTCACACTATACCTGGCCTCCTGATGATTATATTTAAACTAGGCAGGTTTTGTAGTATATATTAGTTATCTATTAATGTGTAACAAATTACCCCAAAACTTAGTGGCATAAAACAAATATTTGTTGCTCCGGTTGGAAATGGCTGCCGCGTTCCCCACTTTCTGCTCAGTTTCCTGACCCCTACCCCCACCCCCGGTGCCAGGAGCTGGGTTGGGCCCTGCGCCTCTAGGCCTCCTGCCATCACAGCCAGCTGGGGGTCGAGAGGGTGCCACCGACCAGAGCCGGCCAAGCCGGGGGCGGGGCAGCTCCCGAGGCCAGAAGGGAAGGGAGGCGAGCGCTGGGCCTGGAGCGGCCGGAGGGGAGCGGGCAGAAGGCTTGCACCGCCCGCCCCTTCCTCTGCCTCCCCCACCTAGCCTCCTCCCTTTCCCGGGGGGGGGGGAGCAGAAGTGGGGGGCTCGAAGGCGCCGAAGGTCAGCGCTTGGGGTCGAGAAGCCCAGCGCTGGGTGTGTGTCAGGTTCAGCCCCATGGCCCCACTGGGCTCTGCGTGCGGCAGCTCGCGCGACCGCAGGGCGCCGGCCCAGGCGGGGAGAGGGGTTCGGCTCTCCTGTGAGGAAGTTATTAAAACAACAACAACTACAACAACAACAAATATTTTTATCTCATAAAGGTTATCAACTAAGAATCTTAGTGAGGGGACCAAGAGTAGAGTCAAAGTGAAGGGTCCATAAGAGGGACTGGTATAATATTCCATGGTATACATGTACCACAATTTATTAATCCATTCGTGGATCGATGGGCACTTGGGGTGACTACCTCTTTCATATTTATATGGATGGAGTTGGAACACATTCTTCTTAGCAAAGTATCTCAAGAATGGAAGAAAAAGTATCCAATGTATACAGCCGTACTATGAAGCTAATTTATAGCTTTCATATGAAGGCTGTAACCCAATTATAGCACAAGAAGATGGGGAGAGGCAGGGGAAGGGGAGGCAGGGAGGGGGAGGGGTGTGGAGAGAGGGTAGAAGGTGGGATCACACTTATGGTAGCATCTTAGAAGGGACAGGTGAAACCTACTAAATGCAGAACACAAATGTTTTCACACAATAAACAAGAAAATCCCATGAAGGTTGTGTCAAACAGTTGAATGAAAATATTTCAGAGTGTATATGAAGCCCACACACTGTACCCCATGATTGCTAATGTACACAGCTATGATTTAATTTAAAAAAAAAAAAAAAAAAGGACTGGTATTGGAAAGGCAGGCTTCATTTGCAGAGAAAGGAGAGAAAAAGCAGAGTGGAGTCTGAAGCAGAAGTCAGCTCAGTTTTCACACAATTTCAAGAGGCTTCTATTATCCCTTATCAGTAGGGTTAAATGTGGGAGGAAGATCCCAAAAGGAGTCATCCCTTCAGCAGAAGCACTAATTTTTGCACTCAGGGCAAACCTAGGAGTTACTGCCAGCTGGGGTCAAAGTAAAGTTATTGTTTCTGTTGTTTCCCAGGAACAGTGTCCTTGAAGCATTCCAGGTGATGGGGAGGAGGTTTGCTGTGATCCTGCAGTTTGGTTTTTGACCTGCTTTCTCTTACCAGCTGTTTCCCACAATGGCTATACTCTTACAAGGGTCTTGTGGATTTCTTTCTCACACTTACTACAGCTCTGCTAGGTGTCCCTGCCTCAAAATCTCTCACAAGGCTCTTGTCTTCTCTGAGGGTTGACTGAGGAAGGATCCACTTCAATCTCTCTCACACAGTTATTCAGTTATTGGCAAAATTCAGTTCCTGTGGGTTGATGGAATGAGGGCCCCAGTTTCTTGCTGTCTGTTAGCTGGGGTTATACCTCACTTCAATGCCATGTGAACTTCTCCATAAGGCAGCTCAAAATATGGCAACAAGCATCCAACAGAATAAACAGGAGAAAATCAGAGAGGGCAAACATAATGAAAGGCACAGTCTTTTTGTGACTCTGATTTGAAAGTGACTGAACATCACGTTTTCTGTATTCATTTCATTAAAAGCAAAGTTACTTGGTCCTTACATGTAAGGAGAGATGGTTTTCTAACACCATTTATAATAATTTCTTTTCCATTTGTTGGTTGGCATTGTATTATAAGGAAGAGCTTTTATTTATGTACATATGGTTCATGTGGGGGGGGGGGTTGTTTGTTTCTTTATCCGTTTTGAGACAGAGTCTTTGTCAACCCTCGGTTGAGTGCCATGGGGTCATAGCTCACAGCAACCTCAAACACTTGGACTCAAGCAATTCTCTTGCCTCAGCCTCCTGAGTAGCTGGGACTACAGGCGTCAGCCACAATGCCCGGCTGTTTTTAGAGATGAGGTCTCCCCCGCTTTGGCTCAGACTGGTCTCAAACCTGTGAGTTCAGGCAATACATCTGCCTCAGCCTCCCAAGTGCTAGGATTACAGGTGTGAGCTACCACGCCCAACCCTCATGTGTTTTTCTTTAATTTTATATTCCATTATTGCCTTTTATTATTTTGATCTCTGTTCTAGATTTCACCAGTAAGAGCCTCTCCTGATGGTAAGAGCTGGTTCCTATCTCTTTTTTCCATACCCTTATTATTTTTTTGAACCATTTCTTACTTTTTTTTTTTTGAGACAGAGTCACTTTGTCACCTTCGGTAGAGTGCTGTGGTGTCCGTCATAGCTCACAGCAACCTTAATTTAACTTTTGGACTCAAGCGATTCTCTTGCCTCAGCCTCCCAAGTAGCTGAGACTTCAGACGCCTGTCACAATGCCTGGCTATTATTTAGAGATGAGGTCTTGCTCTTGCTCAGGCTGGTCTTGAACTCCTGAGCTCAAGCAGTCTACCTGCCTTGTTCTCCCAGAGTGCTAGGATTATAGGCATGAGCCACTGTGCCCAGCCTTTTCTTTTCCTTTTTTAATTTGTTAATTAAATCAAATTAATATGAGGGCACAATTTTTAGGTTACATTGTTCTCACTTCCAGGGTAAAGTTCCATTTGTAGAACAGCCCCTCCCCCAGGGAGCATGTTATACACCCTCACAATGTGCACATTAGGTGAGATCCTGCCTCATGCCTTCCCTCCTTCTGCCAAAACGTCTCCCCCACCCCCTTTCTCTCTACACCTAAACTGGACTATATTAGTGTCTTATTGTTATTCATTTCTTACTTTCTGACTGAAGAAAGCATAGGCTCTTCTTACACTTCGTCTGCTCTAGTTGTGGGATTAACCATTGTTCAAAAAGCTTTGCTTCTTTTTAGTAGAGAATAGTTTTAGAAACTAAGACCTTGTCTGGAGTATGTGTCATTGCTAATGAGCTACAACTGTTTTTAGGCCTTGTCAGCAGACAGACCTAGGAAACACACAAACATTCGTGTCTATATCTGGAGACTCACGCATGCTATTAAAATAATGAATTCAGGCTCGGCACCTATGGCTCAATGGGCTAAGGCGCCAGCCACAGTACACCTGAGCTGGCGGGTTCGAATCCAGCCCAGGCCCGCCAAACAACAATGATGGCTGCAACCAAAAAAAAAAATGGCCAGGAGTTGTGGCAGGTGCCTATAGTCCCAGCTACTTGGGAGGCAGAGGCAGGAGACTCGCTTGAGCCCAGGAATTGGAGGCTGCTGTGAGCTGTGATGCCACTGCACTCTATCCAGGGTGACAGCTTGAGGCTCTGTCTCAAAAAAAAAAAAAATGAATTCATATTGATACAATTCAGGTTCTTCTTACCCTTCTCCCCTTCTTTGTATTTTTCTTTACCAACAGTAAGAAGAATGATGGCTTTCATTAATATGAATATATTTATTCACATGTTCAATCCTAAATCACAGAAAGTAGTTTCAGAGTTGTAATATCTATGCCAGTGAGAAAAACAAGCCAATAGAGTTCAAGACTTGCTTGCAATTGGTTGTCTGTAAACTGAGATCATAAATGTTGAAACATTACTTGTGGTATAGTTATGTGGTTCATTAAAACAAAGTTAAGTTTGTTTCTATTGTATGCAATTTTTTTTTTTTTGGAGACAGAGTCTGTCTCCCTGAGTAGAATGCTGTGGCATGTTCATAGTTCACAGCAACCTCAAACTCTTAAGCTCATGCCATCCTCCTGCCTCTGCCTCTCAAGTAGCTGGGACTACAGGTACACACTATCATGCCCAGCTAGTTTCTCTATTTTTAGTAGAGATGGGGTCTTGCTTTTGCTCAGGCTAGCCTGAAACTCCTCACCTCATGCAACCTTCCTGCCTCAGCTTTCCTAAGTGCTAGGATTACAGGTGTGGGCCACTATGCCAGCCTCTTGTATGCAACTTTAAAGTTTTTCACAGCCTTGTTGATTACTATTCTTCTTTGAATATATAAAACCCTAAAATAGTTAAAGTCAAAACTGTAAGAAATGGCTACTCAGAAAATTGTCGCTCCTCCCCTACCCTTTCTACCTCACAAGGTAGATTATCAATTTCATTAATTTCTGTTGTATCTTTTCTGTATTTCTTTTTGCAAAGAACACACAAAACACATATATTCGTATTTTCTTATTTCTTTTTCTTTCTTTCACAAAAGATAACTTACTATTTAGGCAGTCTTGGCTTGGAACAGTTTCAACATAACAAATTTGTTACTACAGTTTAAATAAAACCAGTCTTGGCTTGGCGCCTGTGGTTCAGCGGGCTAAGGCACCAGCCATGTACACCTGAGCTGGCGGGTTCAAATCCAGCCCGGGCCCCCCAAACAACAATGACGGCTGCAACCAAAAAAATGGCTGGGCGTTGTGGTGGGTGCCTGTAGCCCCAGCTACTTGGGAGGCAGAGGCAGGAGACTCGCTTGAGCCCAGGAATTGGAGGTTGCTGTGAGCTGTGATGCCATAGCACTCTATCCAGGGTGACAGCTTGAGGCTCTGTCTCCAAAATAAATAAATAAATAAATAAATAAATAAAACCAGTCTCCTGAAAACAATTCAAATTTCAGTTACCGTGATATATTATCTTTGAGCAATTGCATAAAGTAAAACTTTGCTGCTACCTCTTCAGTCCACAAATCTCTTTGCAAATAACAGATGAACACAATAATCGGTAACAAATCACATGACTTCTTTCAAAACCTGTCAGTAATTGATGTGTCTCTTATTTAGTTATGCACAGACAGTAGAGCATGTAGTGTTGCTTCCTTGTCTCCCAGTGATAAACCCGCATGATGTTTTACAGAAATGTATAGAGAATTGGCCAGCAAAGGTAAAAGTACAACAAAGAAACCAAAGCAATAATGTTGTCAGTGGAATTGAAATTAAAATTTAATATAAATGGAGTTATGGAAGAAATAGCTGACCTTGGGAATTCTGACATTGCTACTTTCAAGAATCTCTAGACATGCAGCCAAAGGAGCTTAGTGAAGGTGAACTTATTAACATGAATGAGAAAAGGAGTTGTGACAAAAAGGATAAAGCTGTCTTAGAGAAAGTGACACCAGCCAAAAAGTTTGCATTAAAGAAACTTTCAAATATTTCACAACATTGAAAACTCAAAGGATAAATAAAATGTCAGTTGATCCAAGCTGAGAAAGGAATATAGCATTTCGCCACAGCATAGAAAAGAGGCTTGTTCCATATTGTAAGTTATGAGATGAAAAGAGACCAAATGTTCTTCAAACTCTTCTTGACATAGAAATAAAGAAATAAAACCTTTTAATACTCAATGGTTCTAATGTTTTAAATTATACTTGAATAAATATGGTTTTACTAGTCTTTTATTTTCCTATAAATTTATAATTAATAGTAATAGAATTTTTTTTTTTTTGAGACAAAGTCTCATTTTGTTGCCCTTGGTAGAGTGCTGTGGCTTCACAGTTCACAGCAACCTCAAACTCTTGGGTTTAAGCAATTCTCTTGTCTCAGCCTCCCAAGTAGCTGAGACTACAGTCACCTGCCACGATGCCTGGCTATTTTTTGGTTGCAGTTGTCATTGTTGTTTGGCAGGCCTAGGCTGCATTTGAAGCCGCCAGCTCCAGTGTATGTGGCTGGTGCCCTAGCCGCTGAGCTATAAGTGCCAAGCTGAGTAATAGAATTTTTTGTGTTTTGATGAAAAATTTTAAAGGTCACAGAGAAATCATAATTTTTTGTGTTATTATTATTACTTTACACAGTTTAAGCTTACATGAGCATTTTTAAAGTCCTGCACCACTATACAAACTGAAGACGGCCTGTATATACACTGTCAGACTCCTTTTTTTAAAATGTATCAGCTTTATTGTGTATAATTTGTCAGACTCCGTTTTTAAAAATGTATCAGCTTTATTGTGTATAATTTACCTTTTACAATTTTATACAGCTCAGTGAATTTTGACAAATGTTTACATCTGTGTAACCACCACCACAATCAATATAGGAATATTTCTATAACCTTCAAAGTTCCCTCATGCTCCTTTGCAATTGATACCCCACTTCTCTGGCTTCAGGTGATGACTGATCTGCTTCCTGTCACTATAAATTAGTCTCACTTCTTCCAGAATTTCAACTAAATGGAATCCTATACCATATACTCTTTTGTATCTATCTTCTTTTGCTCAAAATGTTTTTGAAATTTATCCATGTTGTTGCATGTATTAACAGCATGTTCTTTTTGATTGCTGAGCAGTATTGCATTATATGAATATATTACAATTTGTTCATTCATGTATTACAGTTTATTCATTTTGATGGACAGTTGTGTTGTTGCCAGTTCGGTGCTGTTGTGTATTAAGGTGATGTGAACAATTATGTACAGGTCTTTTTTTTTTTTTTTTTAGACGGAGTCTCATTTTGTCATCCTTGGTAGAGTGTAGTGGCGTTATAGCTCACAGCAACCTCAAACTCTTGAGATCAAGCGATTATCTTGCCTCAGCCTCCCAGGTAGCTGGGACTACAGGTACCCACCATAAGGCCTGGCTATTTTAGAGGTGGGTCTCCAATCTGTGAGCTGGTCTCCACCCGTCTTGGCCTCCCAAAGTGCTAGGATTACAGGTGTGAGCCACCACGCCCAGCCCATGTACAGGTCTTTTTGTGGTCTTATTTTTTTTATTTCTCCTGGATAAATATCCCAAGGTAGAATTGCTGAGTCATATGAGTCATTTAACTTTATAAGAAGCTTCAAAACTATTTTTCAAAATAGTAATTATCATTTTATATTCCTATTGGCAATGTATGACGTGTTCCCATCCTCCATGTTCTCACCATGCTTCCTACTATCAAGTGTTTAAATTTTAACCAGCATAGTGTGTAATACTATCTCATTGACGTTTTAACTGTGTTTCCTTCTTGACTAAATACATTGAGCATCTTTTCATGTTCTTATTGGTTCTTTGTATATCTTCTTCAAGTGTTTATTTTAATCTTCTTTTGCTCAGCTTTAACTGAGTTGATTTTCTTCTAAAAATTGATCTAGGAGAATTTTTTTTAAATGTACTCTATATGTATTTTGTTACATACACGTTTTGCGTATATTTTATCCCAGATTTTGACTTGTCTTTTCATTTTCATAATTATATCTTTTGAAGAGCAAAAGTTGTAATTCTGATAAAGCCCAGATTTTTTTTATAGTTTGTACTTCTTACGTCTTATGTAAGCAATCTTTTTCTACTGAAAACTTATGATGATTTTATCATATATTTTCTCCTAGAAGTTTTATAGTTTTATCATTTAAAATTTGGTCTATGGGCTAGGTGCCAGTGGCTCAACGGGCTAAAGCGCCAGCCACATACACATGAGCTGGCGGGTTCAAATCCAGCCCAGCTGGCCAAACAACAATGACAGCTGCAACCAAAAAATGGCCGAGCAATGTGGCAGGTGCCTGTAGTCCCAGCTACTTGGGAGGCGGAGGGAGGAGCCTCGTTTGAGCCCAGGAATTGGAGGTTGCTGTGAGCTGTGATGCAACAGCACCCTATCCAGGGTGACAGTTTGAGGCTCTGTCTCAAACAAAAAAAAAATAAAATAAAATAAAATAATAAAATTTAACCTATGAATCATGCTAACTTGACATTTGTGTAATTTGTGAGCTAAGGGTAAAGATTCATATTTTTTCAAAGGGACATCCAATTATCTCTTTGGAAAAACATTCTGAAAAGAATATCCTTTCCCCATTAAATAATCTTGGCACCTTTATTAAAAATCAGTTGACGATATACGTATGTATGTATGTATGTATGTGTGGGGCTTTTTCTGGGCATTGTATGTATACATATATGCTGTCTGGAAAGTATCCAACTATGTAATATGAAAAATAGTACTAACAATGGCTACTTTCCTAACAGCCACACACACACAGTGTGTGTATAGGTAGATAGCTTGGACCTTTAATAAGTTGGCTTAGTAGTTCTAGTAGCTGTTTTGTAGATTCCTGAAGATATTCTACATACAAACATGTTTTCTGAAAAGAAAGACATTTTTGTTTCTTTCATTCCAATATGTACACCTTTTCTTTTTTGTTTTTTACTTGCCCTATTGCATTGGTTAGTATTTCCAGGGCAAAATTGAACACACACACACAGTCCTAATTACTATAACATCGTAATATTGTAAATACTGGAATTTAGGTAGTGTAAGTTTTTCAACTTTGTTTTTCTTTTTCAAAATTGTTTTTACCATTCTGGATCCTTTATTATATGAATTTTGGTGTTATCCTGTCACTATCTTTAAAAACAAAAAGACTTCTGGATATTGATTAGGACTACATTGAATATATAGTTTCAGTTTGGGGGAAGTCAATATTGCTGATTTTTTTTCAATCCATGAACATGGTATATCTCTTCATTTATTTAAATATTCTTTCATTTCTCTTAGCAATGCTTTGTGGTGTTTAGTGTACAGTTCTTCTGTATATTTGGATAAATTTATTGTTTATTATTTAATGCTTTCTACTTCTCAGTGGCATTTGATTTTTTCTCATTTTCCAATTGATCATTGATAGCATAGAGAAATACAATTGATTTTTGTATATTGACCTTGTAGCTTGGGCCCTTACTAAATTGACTTAGTAGTTCTAATAGCTTTTCTGTAGATTCCTTAGGGTCCTCTACATATACAAACGTGTTTTCTGGAACATGAAAATGAAGACATTTTTATTTCTTTTATTCCAATCTGTAGACCTTTTCCTTTTCCTTTTCCTTTTTTTTTTCTTTCTTTCTTTTTTTTTTTTTTACTTGCCTTACGCATTAGTTAGGATTTCCAGGGAAAAACTGAACAGAAATAGTGAAAGTGGACATCCATGCCTTGCTTTTATCTTTTCTGGGGAAAGCATTTAGTTCTATACTATTCAAATTTCCACTTAGAAGATTGAGGAAGTTTTTATAATGAATGTTACATTTTGTCAAATGCTTTTGCTCTTCTATTGAAATGATCATATAGATTTTTTGTTTGACTCTGTTAGTATGGTAAATTACACAGATTGATTTTTGAATGTTTCATCAATGTTGCATTTTTTATATACTCAACCTTCTGAACCTTGTTATCATGTATTAGCCTTTCTCATATTACTGGATGTGATATGCTAGTATTATGTAAACAATTTTTGCTTACATGTTTATGAGAATATTGGTCTGTGTTTTAGTTTAGCTTTTTTTTTTTCTTTTGAGACAGTTTCACGATGTTG